>JAOXYD010077117.1:0-12442 GCA_028565735.1 Pinacopodium congolense
CGAGGAAGAACTTGGAACTAGAAAAATAGTGTTGCAACAACTACAACACCTCAAGTTCCCATTAATGATGACCTTGTTATACTTTCATAAAAACCAGAAACTTATGCTACTCCTTCCACTCCAGTACTACATATTCAAGCTCCAATAGTAACTCTTCTTTAACCCATGGAAACAGTAGTTATTTAGTTCTAGCAAGCTCATCACTAGCAAGCGCCAATTTAGAAACATCTTTACACAAGTTTAGATCATTAACAGATATTTATCCCTCTCGTAGCTTTTCTTTATATGTTTCTAGCCTTATTTGTTATGTTGAAGTTACAAAGAATGAATTGTGGCAACATGTAATGAAAAAAGACATGCCTACCATAGGAATGGATAGGACTTTAGAGTTGGTTGATCTACCAGGAGAAAAAAATGTTGTTGGACTCAAGTGGGTATATCATCCAAAGTACAATGCTAATAGTACAGTTTAAAAGCATAAAGCATATTTGGCCACTAAAGGATACTCGTAATAGCAAGGAGTCAATTTAGATGAGACGTTCTCTTTGATTACTCATTTTGAAACTATGAAAACTTCCCTTGCATTTGTAACATAACTGGAATGGCTTTTACCAATTTGATGTCAAATCTACCTTCTTGAATGTTGAGCTATATGAAGAAGTTCATGCTACTCAACCAGTTTATTGTCAGTGGTTCTAAAAGTAAGGTTTACATGTTTTAAAAGGCTTTTATATGGTCTCAAGCAAGCCCTCATGTTTATGGTACAACAAAATAGACTCTCATTTCCTAGAAAATGGGTTTGAACGAATAAAAATGAGCCAACTTTATATATGAAAAAGCAAGGTGCTGATTTTCTTACAATCTGTACTTACGCTAATGATACAATATATATATGATCTTATGAGTCGATTGTTGTTGAATTTAAGTCCTCTATGATGAAAATGTTTGAGATGTTAGATTTGGGTTTGTTTCATTATTTTCTTGTCTTGGAGGAAATTCGATTTATTGCTGGAGTTTTATTTCATAATGGAAATATGCCACTGATTTGCTGAAAAGGTTTAATATACTAAATTGAATAGCAGGCCCAACTACCATAAATGTGAATAAGACTCTCATAACTAGTGATGGAACTAATTTGGCAAGCGAGAAATATTTTAAGAGTATGGTTGGTGGGTTAAACTATTTGTCTCATACAAGACTTGGCATAGCATTTCCAACTAGTGTTATTTCCAGCTTCATGCATAACCCAACAATGCATTGCCCAGGAACTGGAAAAAATGATCCTTTATTATATGGTTAAGACTGTTGACTATGGGATTTGGTACTTAAAATATCATATTTCAAATTATTTGGTTATACAGATAGTGATTAGGCAAGTTCTTTGGAAGATCAGAAGAGCACTTCCAGTTATGTTTTTTTTTCTTGGTGCATGTGCTATTTCATGGAGTTCTTAAAAACAAGAAATTATGGCCTTGTCATCATCTGAAGCTAAATATGTCGCTACAATCATATCAGTTTGTCAAGCTATTTGGTTTACGAGATTGAAAGTTGATTTTGATCAATACCAACTAAAAGTAACTAAAATATATTATGATAACAAGGCAACAATTGAAATGACTAAAAATATGAATTTTTATAGTAGAACTAACTATATTGATATTCGTTACCACTTCATCTTAAATTTAATTTATGAAGTAACAATTAAATTGAAGCATTGTGGCACAAATGAACAAGTTTAATTGTTTCCTAATTTTAAGAGTAGTGGGCCAGTTTATTTATTCATTTAAGCATGTGTTTTTTTCTATTAATTAGTTTAAAGATAGTAGGAAGCACATCCCATGTTATTTTATTTAGTTGCTTGTTTTTAGGAAATTGGTTTATTTGTATGCCTATGTAACTAGGCTAAGTATTATTTTGTACATGTGCACTTTTGACTAGTAAAAAGACTATGTTTATTGTTTTTCTTTATACTCTCTCCAAAAAACTAAAGGGAGTTAAGAAGTTAAAAGAGTTTGCAGAAAGTTGACTAAAATTTCCAGCATTCTAATATCTTATTGGTGTCCATGCATGACTATCATCATGGATTTTGTAATTTATTGGTTTAATTTTCATTTAAATAACCAATTTATCTAATTTTCTAGATTTATTTTATAATTTATGAGGAATTCAAAAGATTTCTTTGTTCTTATCATCAGTGCTAATCTTTTATTTGACTAGAGAACAAATTTTAGGTCTTTTAAACAAATGCATGATGAACTTAGCGTTAGCCTTCTCTTCTTCCAAAGTGTTAATATTAATATACCTCTAGTTTGGTACTTGATTACATAAGAATCATTACCTGTCAGTAGGAGTTAAAATCATATATGCTTCTAGTATTGGAACTGCAACAAAAAGTTTTTACGAATCTACTCTAAATTATTATGACAAGACTTAAATTAGGTTTTTAATGTCAATATTCCTTTTTATCTACTGTTGTAATGGAGTTGTATTCAAAGGAATTCCCAATTAAGATTGAAATTATGTGGTTTTTGTTTACTAGGCAAAACGTGAATTTCCTTATGAGCTTTAGAGTGATGAAGGGTTATGAGCGGAATATATAAGATAGATAAAAAAAAAAAAGGAATTGTCCCTATTATCCATCCAAGGGACACCTTTTGACTAAGGGAAAAGGAAGCACCAAAAATTGATGAATAGGAAATTGTTGTTGTTTTCTGATTATAGTTGGTGATAGGCCAGAGTGGTTCTATATAAGAGTACACTATTTGCTTTGAGAAGAATAGCTTATGAGGATGGTATCCATAGATTGTACAAACTGTTAGAAAATGGATAGAATTAGACTTAATTTTAAATAGTAATAGTTTGATCTTGTTTTATGGCAATTAGTGGCTTTGTGCCTACATTGGTTGATATCAGTCATGTATGGATAAAAGTAAAACTCCAACTATTTAATAGGACTATAGACCTTGGGAATGTGGTGTTTATCTAATAACAAGGAATTTACAAGTGATTTCAAGGAGTGAGATTTGTACCTGCCAATTTCTTAAAGGTGTAACATAGTTCCTCTACTTCAAACCAAAAAAAAAGAAGAAAATTACAAATCTTTGACTTCTTTTTATGCAATAGTGTAATATATATCCAATAAATGATTGCATATTAGATGAAAATTAATAATAATTAAAGTATAACAATTAATTACATTTGGTAGAATTTTTTACTTAATTATAGAGGTTTTTTACATAGCTAACTTCTAACATGGAAGCCCTCAATTCTCCAATTCTTTCTTCTATAATAATAAGAAGTAAGGAAAAAAATTTAAAAATAGACTTGAAACTATTTCTTTTTTAAAAATTTAAAAATAGATTTGAAACTATTTCTTTTATGCTAAATAGAGAATCGACAAACTAATAAATATTACCTTTAAGAAACCTTCATATAGAACACCTTAGTTTTGCCTTTAAGAAATGTAATTTGCTAACGCAAGCAATGGAGTTGTCTTATCAAAATCAATCCTAAAAAGCTATTCTTCCCTTCCTTATTCAACTTCTCTGTAAAATCTCTTGATTTCTCAAGTCCCATTAGTTTTGGATAATTAACTTTATTAGTCACCAACTTTTTTCCCGCGATTTTTTGTACTTCCCCGAAGGACTAAATTACTGATAATGTATAATGGTATTGGGTTTTCATGAATTTAAACATGAAAGGCATATAACCTTTATATATATATAAGTTTGTTACAATATAATTGTCAAGAATTGACTATTTACATCAGATTTATAAAAGATAACATAAGTATGATCTAAAGATTTGATACGATGTGAGATATACTTAGATAATATAGATGAGCATCTAATCTATATTGTTATTAGCCCACCTCAAGGCAAAATTGGTAGCAATCATGAACTTCTCTTGAAATTTATGAAAGTTGGATAAATTCAAGGATTTTGTTATGCTTTTGTTATGACTTCAACAATTTGGTCGAATGAGGAAATGTGTTTAATAACGATGGTTTTTTTAAAACTAATTCATGAATAAAGTGTTAATCAATCTTGATGTGTTTTGTGTCAGTATGATATATTAGATCAGTGGCAAGAAAGGTGGCCCTAAGTTTATCACACCATAAAGTAGGAGTAAGATGAGATAAGCCTATTTCTCCAAAGACTGATTTTATCTAAAAAAGTTCAACAGTAACACAAGCAAGTTTTTATCTAACAAAGTTTTATAGCAGCATAAACAACACTTCGATTCTCGGATTTAGTGCTAGACTTTTCAATAGTATGCTGTTTCATAAAACTCTAAAAAACAAGATTCGGGCCAAGGAAGTTGTAATAATTAGAGGTACATCTAAGTTCATTAGGACAACTAGCCCAACTAGCATCGCATAAAGCTTGAAGGGTGAAGGGAGAGGTTTAAGTCAAGTGAAGGCCATGGGAAGATGTTGAATTAAGATAACATAGAATCTATTTAATCATAGTCTACTGAATATCAATATGGCACTGTAAGAATTAGGATACTTTGTTTACTACAAACTAGATATTGGAGCAAGTGAAGCAAAGATATTAGAGAGTACCAACAATAATATAATATTCAATAGGATCAGATGGATAATGACCATGGTTTTTATATAAGGGAAGGATAGTGGTGATAGGTGAATTGAAAAGTTTGGAATAATCAAATCTAATGCGATGAAGAAGGTACTTAATATAGTGGCTTTAAGTAAGAAGAAGACCTTGAGGAGTGGGAATGACTTTAAGACTAAGAAAATGATGAATAAGACTTAAATCCTTAATGAAGAAGGTGGTTTTTAGCTTATTAATAAAGGAGGTAATGAAGGTAAGTGAAGAACTTGTTACAAGATATCATCCACATACATTTGGATGAATGTTGTGTAAGATGAAGATATATGAAAGAACAGAGATGTATAAGATTTTGATGAAGTGAAATGCAGTTCATGATTTTTTTTTCTTATCCACTGATTCTTCAACATCCGTCAACTTGGGCCTCAACTTATTTCTCTAACTAATTTAATTTTATTTATGTTATAATTACATGGAATCCTTTCCTTAATTGTTTAGGAGGTAATGATAGTATCTTACACCTCACTTTTTGCCTCTCTTTGACTTAAGAAATTAATCACTTGCTCAAGCTTATCACTGACAGTTTGCTCAAGCTTCCATCATTTATTTAACTAAATAACTAAATGAAATAGATAGACCTTTCTCTCAGTGATACCATGCATACGAAACTTTTTTGAGTATATAAAAAACTTTATGAAGGCAATAAACATAATTAGATGATGGGGGTCAGTAAATTTAAGAGGTTAAGACATGAAAATTGAGCTTTGAAGACAACCATGAAGAAAGGCATTACGAACATCAAGTTGATCAATAGGCTAATGTTTAGAGCCAAGGAATGGAAAATAGGTGCAACTAAAAACATGAAGAGGAACCAGATTTGGTTTTTCAAAAAATAATATCTCATGTGGAGACTTTTGATTAAGAACAAGGGTAGGTAAAAATTTTATAAGATAGATAAGAGTAGAGAAAACTTTAAACTATAAGTTTTTAGGAAGGGAAACAAGAGAAGAGTGAGCCCTATTTCAGTGAGGTGGTAGATTTTACATTAAATGAGACCATTTTGTTGAGGAGTATAGGGGTAAAAAATGCGATAGGTGATGCATTGAATTGTTAAATAATGTGTAAAGGCACCTTAATGAGTTTATAAGCACCATCACATTGAAGGGTTTAATAGTAGTAAAGAAAGTATTTTTGGTGGTTGTCTTAAAGATTTGAAATTAAGAAAACACATCGAAATTTTTAGTTAATAAAAATATCCATGTATAATGACTAAAATCATCAATAAAAAAAGTAAAATAATGATAACCATAGAAAGAAAGAGATGGAGAAGGTCTCCAAATATCACAATAAATAAGTTGTAAAGGTTTTTCAGACTTATGAAAAAAATAATGAAAAAGGAAATTTAGTACTTTTCCCTTAAAGATAAGAAGTTCAAGGATTTATTTCATTTGTACTAATAAATAGAAAAGAAGATAAATGAAATAGTGTAAACTGACATGGATGATTGAGATGCTGATGTTACAGGTCGAGAGAAGTAAGTGTAAATGTGAAGGTAACAACATTAATGAAGTCAAAAGGAATCTTCATGGGATAAATGTTATTGTAGATGGGACACATTATAAGCTATATCATGGTATAGAGATCTTGCACAATAAAATCAAAAGGATTAAATTCAATAAGGTAAGAATTGTTAGTGACAATTTTTAGTAACTAACAATAAATTCTTAGTAAGCTATGGGAAAATTAAAATATTATTAAAAGGAAGAGACTGATGTGATGTAGGAATAGTAAATTGACCAATATAGGAAATGAGAAGAAGGGTATGACCATTACTGATAATTACATGATTTAAACCATTATAAGGTTAACGGATTCCACATTGTGGGTATTATGGGTCATATATGTAGTTGCATTAGTATTAAGTAGCTCATCAATAGTAGGATTTGGAGTGCTAATATGCATTTCAAAAAAGGTTGTGGTAAAATCAGGTTAGGTGTCAAGAGGATGAT
The DNA here is from genome assembly GCA_028565735.1 of Pinacopodium congolense. Taxonomy (NCBI): domain Eukaryota; kingdom Viridiplantae; phylum Streptophyta; class Magnoliopsida; order Malpighiales; family Erythroxylaceae; genus Pinacopodium; species Pinacopodium congolense. Next base: position 6,584 of record JAOXYD010077117.1, read on the forward strand.
TATGAGATATGAAATATCAAATATGATAATATGCCATAATATAGCCCTATTTTTAAAATATTTGATATTGGGATGGTGGTTTGGTAGATTTTGAATTTTCTTCTTGTAGAGGATCTTTAACCTAATAAATCCACATTTTGAATTTAAAGCCTTATATAGTTAAATTAAAAATATTAACTATTCTTGGTAGTTAATCCATGATTAATGACTATAAAACCCCTTATGGGTATGTATCATTCATTACCTCCCACTCACACTTGATAAGTTTTAATCCAATTGAAAAACTCTACAGTTATCATACTTGCCCAATAACTAGTGTGACTGGCATACAATGAGAGTATATTGTCATATATCTGTTAGGAGTATATGACATCTTTATTAACAAATCAATCATGGGAATTATGTGTCCTTTGGTAGATATTGTATTCTATACCCTAGTTCATATCTCGCATTTTCAACTTCCTTTGATTTCATTTATTTAATTATATCATGACTATCAATTTCTCTATGAAAGAGACGATTTCCATATATTAATATTTTTCATATTAGTCAATTATCAAAATAAATAACCTTCATATGTTCTTAATTATCTTTTAAAATTAATTTAATTTGCTTTTCTAGAATTATTCCATAAGATTGCGTCTTACATGATCTTGTGATAAAAATTAGGAAACCTTAAATTCAATCCTCTAGAATTAGATAAGAGTCATAAGGGTATATGATGAGGTTCCTCTCAATCCCAAGGGTGTTACACAATGTAAGGTCAGATCTTGAGACTTGTATTAATCCCTTTATGGTCATTTTTGTGCACATGATATAAGTCATGTATTACAGTATTTATCTACTTTGTTAAACTTAAATGTCTTTCATTTAAGAAATATCATACAGATGATAGTTCAAAAATACTGAATGTTTAACTTGAGTTCACTTATCTACTCCAAAAATGTTTCAAAACTCATATTTGGCAACTTAAGATACATATAGTGATAATTTAATCACTTTAAGCTAATTTCTTTGTAATTTAACCTTATTGTTTAATGCATCATTGATGATTTAGATTTCTCACTCTCAATTACAACCTAGATAATAAAATTTAAACATACCTCATCTTTAGTGATCATAAACAATAATGGTGATTTTTCATTTATCCTAAAATATATTTATGCAAAACAAATATATTTATGAATCAAATGATTCAGAATATATAATCTTCAACATATATTCACATCCAGATATGACATTACAATGATTGAACATACGCAGAGAAATGTTTATCATTAGATTTCAATATCTATGTAATCCCAATGACTTTACATGCATAATGTATGCATCTTAGGAAAATTGTTTTATCATTGAGTCTACCACTATATCTCGTATAGATATATAATTTATACTTATTTCTCCTTGTACAACTATATCTTTCATTTAATTTTAATTGGTATCTATATGCTTAGTTTTATAATGAGACTTGGAATCTTTAGTATAAGCGATCATTTCTTGACTATCACAATTGATAGCTACTGAATTAATTTTGATTTTAATGATCTTTAAATGAACCAAAATTGACCAAGCCACATAAACTTCTTGTACAACAACTGAGAATGCTAGAAATTTTACTTCCATTATGGATAATGCAATGCAATATTGTTTCTTATTTTTCTATGATATAACTCTATTATTAAGTAAGAAAACATATCTAGATGTAGATTTCCTTTCATATACATCCCCTCACCAATCAATATTTGTATACCCTTGTATACGTCATGTCTTGGTAACATAATGAGTAGTCCGTTGTACCCTTTAGATACCTTTATATTCTCTTCACTGCTTTCCAATGTACTTGTCCTATATTGGATTGATATCTACCCGCCATCTCAACAGCACAATATATGGTCTTGTACACATCAATGAGTACTTAAGACTTCTAACTGTACTAGAGTGGGAAATTTTTTTTATTTTTCCCTTTCTTTTGGTGATGTTGAGCAATTTCTCTTGTTGAGGCCTTCACCTTTGATAATATGATTATCAATTAGTTTGAAATCTTTCATATAAAATCGTTTAGGAATTCTTTGAATGTACGTTGCTTGAGAAAGTAATAACAATCTTTTTGAATGATCTCTTAAAATCTTAACTCTAATAATATATGTAGCTTCACTCATGTCATTTCAAATTTAGATGATAACCAATATTTGATTTGCCTAATAAATATACAATCATTACAAGTAATAAATATATCATCCACATCTAAAGATAAAATCATGAATTTATCTTTAGATCTCTTAACATACACATAATGGTCCTCATTGATCATTTGAAAATTACACAAAATTACTACGTTATGAAAATTAATGCAACATTGCTTTAAAGAGTGCTTTAGGCCATAAATCGAATTTAATAATTGACATCCTTATTTTCTTGGCTTGCCTTATTGAAACCTTCAAGTTATTCCATATAGATATCTTCCTCAATTTCTCCATTGAGAAAAAGCAATCTTTACATTAATTTTATGTAATTCAAGATCCATACTGGTTACTATAGCTAAAATAAGATGGATTAAAGAAAACTTTGCAACAAGTGAAAAAAATTCCTCATAATTAATTCCCTAATGTTATGTATATCATTCTACTATAAGGCATTTCTTGTATCTTTTTATACTGCCATAAGCTTTTCACTTTATTTTGGGAATCCACTTATTTCCAATAGTTTTGTGCTCTTCTGGAAGATCAACCAAGTCCTATACTTAATTAGAGCTTAGAGAAGCTATTTCTTTTTTTTATTGCTTTCATGTATTCTTCTTTACCATGACTAGTAAGAGCCTCATTTACATTTCTTGGCTTATCTTCCTCTCATAGGATAATCATATTAATTTCTCTTTCAATCTCAAAATGGAATTGAGGAATCATTCTTCTATTACTTCATCTTAAACGAGGTTTATCAGTAACAGATTCATGATTGGTTTGATTGCTTCCACTTGGATCAATCATTATAAGGAAACTTTTAGTGGAATTGGTCCTACTCAGTTGAAGTTCCTCTTCTTAATTCTTGTTGACGGGTAATTTATATGGTTTTTAACACATATTTTGCTATGTTTTTGCCCATTTGATGCATGAAGTACACCAATGTGGAGCTATTCTTGTTTATTTCAAGTACTTGGTGAGTTTAGAACAAAGTGGAGGAGTTTTAGACAAATTTAGAGCAAATTGAGGTAGGAAGGACAACTTTCCAACTCCATTAACAGCGACCTATGGCTCCATCAATGACACCATTAAAGAATGAATGAGCTTGCCATTATAGGCATTGTACACAACATTTCAATAATTTATGGAAAAAAACCATGAAACAACAACTTATTACTCCTAAAACCCTAGCAGTCATCCAATAAGTATAAAAGGGAGCTAAAAATGTGTAGAAAAGGGAGAAATTGGCATATCAGAAGAGGAGAATCACCTTAAGTTTAGAAAGTTGCAATTTTCAATTTCTAGTTAGGGTTTATCTTAGATTTTTGTTTCTTTTATTTAATCTAAGAATTATGCTACTGACTTAGAGCTTTAAGAGTCTGTAGGTGGATTCAAGAGTGGATTTCAATATGTTTAGACCAAATTTCAGCTGTAATTCTTTGTATTTTTATCCTATTTGTATAAACTCTTGGTTTTATCAACAAATATGTGTTTGTATGTTATATTCTTGATTCTATTGCTGAATATGTGTGCTTAATTTGCTTGGTTAAGATTAGAATTTAATGGGTTTTATGTTATTGGAAGACTTTTTCCTTGTTAAAGCTCTTAATTCGATCTTGCTTAAGTAGCCATCTTAGTTAGATCCTTAGATGGTTGAAGGACCTATGCCCATGGGCTTTTAATTATTACAAAGATTAATTAGGTAACACAATTGTAGTTAGGTGTAGACCAAGCCCTAAAGTATTTTATGAGGGTTCTTAGGATTAATGATCTTAGTTCTAAGCGGCTTATGATTAATGCCTTTTAGTCCAATTTGTTCATTGGGCCAAAATAGATAAGTTGAGTTTAAAAGAGAAAAGGTGTTTCCATGATCATTAGTTATGTCTTGTTTTCGTGACATTTGCTTTAAATCTGTCTAATGAATTGTCTCTTATTTGCTTAACCCATTGAAATTTGAGCTCTAACTAATTTAATTTTTGTTAAACTCTTAATCCTTTAATCTATGTTTAGATTGAGTTTTGTTTGTTTTCATTTTCGTTTATTCCTTTTTATCTCTTCCTTTAATTAATCTATTTAGAGCTATCTAGATAATTTTACAGTAATTGAACTAGTGTTACGCTCAAATTCCTAGGGACACGATACTCAGTGTTTCTTATTGTTTTATACTATTTGTTGATAAGGTGCACTTGCTGTTTGATTGTTCTAAGATTAGATTGATTCAAAATTATAGTTTAGTTAGACAACAACAAGTTTTTGGCGCAATTGTCGAGGAATCTAGTTTGTTAATCATAGGAATATTGTTGTTTACTATTCTAGACTTTGTTTTATTTGTTTTCCTTGTTATTTTATTTTATTTATCTTGTTTGAGTTCAGGTTTTGCACATAGTTACCTTCTTGTGATCGTAGGTAGGCACTGGCATGGATATGCAAGAATATCTAGACTACCAGTGGTACGACAACTTCGTGGTTTCGATTGATAGAGGATGAGTTGAGTGGATGATTTATGAGAACCAAGTGAGCAACACCCACAGATTTAATGAGACACATTATCCAGATCACTCCTGGATTTACTTCCAACAACAAGAATAAGAATCAAGATTGAGGAAACTACTGATGAGGTCATCTCCACATATGAAGAATCAAGGTTAACAGATCTACTAGAGAGGGCCAATGCCACGTCAGAAGCTCAAATCCAAGCTGTAAAGGCCCCCTATTTTCAACTTGACCCCATAAGTGGAGCAATCATTTTAAGGAGAAGAGGAGTTAAGATTGGAGAAGTTGTTCAATAATTTCATATCCACGAATAAGGCTAGGCTTGACAATATGAATGCTTATATAGAAGGTATACAACATCTACCTATGAATTAGTGACATAGATAGGATAGTTGGTTGGATTGAATGGAAAACATGAGCAAGAAAGTGCAACCAACATTGTAAAGGTGGAGCCAAATGAGAAAATTGTGAAAAATTCATTTAAAAATGGTAAGGAGCTAGTTAGTGAGCCAACTGACCAGAAAGAAGAAGCTATTGAAGTTGCATGTTTCATTGAAGAAAAACATGTACCTCTATCTATTGATTTTATTGGTATAATAATTACTAATTTTAGGCAAGTAATTTGATGCCAAAATCAAGCAAGAAGGTTCAACCAACATTCTAGAGGTGGAGCCAATTGAGGAAATTGAGGAAAATTCATTTAAAAGTGGTAAGGAGCTAGTTAGCGAGCCAACCGAGCAGGAAGAAGAAGCTATTGAAGTTGCATGTTTCATTGAAGAAAAACAAGTACCTCTATCTATTGATTTTATTGGTATAATAATTACTGATTGTAGGCAAGCAATTTGATGCCAAAATCATTTATTAAGGTACCTTGCACAAGCAAATGGAGGTATGGAGAGTGAATTGGTAGTAGGTGTAAAAGCTCATATATCATTGGTAAGTCATACTGGATATGAGGAATTTGGCAGAAGGTATGGACCTAAGAAGAGGACCATTATTCTGTCTTTCAAGTTTGTCTGCGTTTTTGGTTTTCTCTTTGCTTTCACTCTTCTTTTGTGGCTTGATCTCTAATTTTTAGTTAGCTTGGATGGCAAAGCAACAACGTTATGTATTCAGTGGAGTTTCATTATTCCCTTCTCTTTCCCTTTGTTGCTATTTATGATATGTGAACATCGAGGATGAAATTCAA
>JAOXYD010077128.1:0-12442 GCA_028565735.1 Pinacopodium congolense
TCATAAATCACATGAATATTCCAATCATGCATTTTGAAGAAATAAGGGTATAGTCTAAGTTAACCTTACTTGATTTCCTAAAATAATTATTCCAAAGGATCCAATCTACTCTCCAACTTATTCTCAAGACCTAATTGTTTATAAAAATCGTATTAGATTAATTTTAGAAACATATACACCCAAATTTAAAATTATTAATTATATAAAATTCCTAAATATTAAAAATATTTCTTACGTCCTTTACCTCCATAAATACACAAATTCTAATAAAATTTATTAAAATTCTCGTTTCCCTTTAATATCCTTTTAAAATATCAAAATTATCCAACTTTCTTCTTCTTTTTCAAAATTTATCCCTATCTTTTCTTTAAAATCCCCAAACACCCCTCTTTACTCATCTTTTCTATTCTTTTTCCTAAATTACCCTTAATCCTTTTTCCAAAAATCCTATAATGCCCTTAAATTTTCCTTTTCGTATCTTATCCTTCAACTTTATTCCGAATTACAAAACTGCTTGACACTAATTCACTATAATATCCCTACCTTTTCTAATTATTACTGATATGCCATTATCTTCAACCTTTTTCCCTTCCCTCTCTATCGTCTCTCTCACACCAAGTTCTTCATTTTTTTTCCTATCTTCTCTCATTTCATCATTTTTTCATAATCATTTGGTAAAACCTTTTCCTTCCCAACCTTTGGTCCTCTCCACTTCATCTCTTCTTTTCTTCTCTTTTCCTCTTCTTCTCTCAGTTTGGGTCTTCCCTTCCCTCTTAATTAATTTTCCAGCTTCATTTTCAAATTTTCTTTTCATCTATTTCATCTAAATTCCATAATTCAAATAGCTCAAATATGATTCCACTCAAAAGCTTAATCTTTAATCTAAGGCTATAACATTAATTAAGTAAAAAAGCTCAATTATAAAAGATTAAACTTCACTTTGTTTCTTGATTTTAGTTGGTTTCTAACTTCTCCAATTTGAATCCATTTCTCTATCAAATGAGCAAAAATAGAAGAAAAATCATGAAATGGAATATACGTAACTAAGAAAACTCACATGCAAGGATAATCAAAACTTGAGATTACTTTTATATTTCAATGGAAACCAGAAAATGAAAGAATGAAGGTAACATTTTTTGGTTTCATAATCATTATGTCATGGGTTGGGTTAGGTTATACAGAAATATTGCTTGAGTTAAAGTATTAATTGTGGGTTTAAAGACTTAGGGCTTGCAACAAGGTTCAAGATGCCAAAGCAACTTTAAAATCTTATTGAGAATATTGTTATGGATAATTATCAATAAAGTAACACACGTCAAAAGCTCAAATCAAGTAAAGGAGTGGAAAAACACATATGCAGTCAAATCATTAGAGGATGACGTAGATGAACTTGGAAGAAAATTGGATAGCATGATAGTTTTTTATTCATCAAGTCAAGTTATGATTCATGATTTTTATAGATGAGGGCACCCAATTCATAGATGTCAGGCAAGAGGAGCTAGAGGGTAAGTTGAATAGGTTGATTATGTTAAGAAATAATAGAACAATCCATATAGCAATACTTATAACCTAGGGTGGCAAAATTACTCAAATTTTTCTTATAAGAGTTAAGGCCAATTGAGATAAAACCATCCCACATTCAACCACAAAAAGAATCTAGAAAACCAAGTATTGAGGAGCTTATAGAAAAGCATACCACAACATCTGATGCTCGCTTCCAAAATATAGAGGCATAAAAAAGAATTCAGAGAACAGGTAGTTAAGTTAGAGCATTTTCCCAAGATCACCTAGTATTTTACTAGGGAATATAGAGAAGAATCCAAGGAAACAAGTATATGTGATTTGTAGAAAGATGACGAGGAGACATTAAATAGGTTAAAAAGGATTAAGCTATTAAAGATGGAGAAATTAAAGAAGTAAAGAGTTTAAGGAAGAATGATGAAGAAGAGGAAAAAAAGAAGAAGTAAAGGAGTATAAGCCATAGATTTGATATCTTAACACACCTTATATGAACAAGCAAGAGGTTGAATATAGCTAAATCTTGAAACCTCGTTAATAATTCACATCTTGACATGCTTCTTAAGGAATCTCTTTTATAGGAACCTAAGCATGAAAAGTTCATGACCAATCTCCTTATGAATAATAACGCGAGGAACACTTTGAAGATGATTATAAATTAAGAATGTGTAGCAATGTTTGTGGGAAAGGTATAAATAAATTTAAAAGATTCATAGAGTTTCTCGATCCCTTATAACATTGGTAACGTGCATTTAAGTGAAACACTAGCTAATTTAAGAGGTAGAATTAATCCTATGTCACATAACACATTTCATGATTTAAAAATAAATATTATAAAAGCCAACTAAGATGAGCGTTCAGCTAGTAGATAGTTCTACTAAATATCCCAAGGATGTCACTATAAAGATAGAAAAATTTAGATTTTCAATTTATTTCATATTCATAAACGTGAAGCATGGGAATTAGATAACTTTAATTCTAGGCAGGCTATTCTAGTGGTTTTAAAGGAATTAATTGATGTTCTAAAAAGGAAATTGACTCTTAGAATCGATGATGGATTTATTACTTCCTCTGATTCTAAAATAATAAAGTCATATTTTAATAAGAAATAAAATTCTTTGGTTTGGGTATGTCTAATAGTGGAACTTTGAGTGTTATATAGGGTAAAGCTAAACATGATCCACTAGAGTTCACAGGGATGATGAGACTGAGCCATAAACATAATGAAGTAGAGAATAGGTCTACCTTCAACTTTATTGAGCCTGATGAATAGAGAAAGAAAGTCATTAAAGCTACAAAAAGCTCCAAGGGGAAGGAAAAAAAAAGAAAAGAAAGAGGGATCAAAAATAAAAAAATGAAAACCAATTATTTAAATAAGATTGTTAAGGTTATGACATTAAAGAAATGCATGATAGGAGGCGACCCAACATTCTTTTTTTTGTATCATTTGATTTTATGTTCTTTTATTTTGTCTTCATTTTAGTTTATAAGTCTTTGTCTACCCTTTAGAAAGTTTGTATTTAACGGTGTTATTTAGGTAATATAAACAAGCTTTAAATCTAATCTCCCCTATGCTTTGAAATTACCTCAAATGGAATAGACTCTTAACCATCCCTACTATTGGACTTAAATTTTCAAGGGAGTAATGCTCTTTTTCCTTCTGCATTTAATATAATATAATTTATTTTTAATCCTCAAATGAAGGACAATTTAATTTGAGTGGGATTGGGGGATAGGCGGAGATGAACATGTCATATCATTTATATTCCATACACATTGGAATTGTTGGGAGTCTAACGATGATTGCTTGGATATTTTATTGTAAGATGATTTTAATTATAAGTTGATTGTTAATTGTGGTATTTTAATACAACTGATATTTTTGATTTTGTGAACTTTGTATTAATTTATAATCCTCTAATTTTTCTTTTTGTTTTGGGTGAATTTCATGTATTGGGTGACACTTTTTGTTCAATATTAGGTTTCTAATGACATTTTATATATAGTGTTATATGAATCTAGAATGATGTGTAGTTTAATGTTTAAATATGTGGAAAATTTTTAAAAATGTGTATGTTGAATAATTAAGAAAAATTTTTCAATTCGATGGCTTCATATCGATAAAAATATTGAAGTGTATTTGTAGTGCTAGCAGCAGTGTGAGAAGGTGACCTAATTAAGTAATCATGCGTGCTTATGATAAGGTGTTCATCTTAAATGGAAAGGCTAAATTTAATATTAAACAAACTAAAAAGAGTATTTAGTTGAGTAAGTAGGTGTCATTTATGACCAAATGTTTTCCCTCACATCCAAAGATTAGGTGACCTCTAATTAAATGCTCTAATTCTAATTTTTTTTATTTCTTAATACATCCTTCAATGAATTTGTATAATGTTCTATATGAACTTATAAGGATTCTTAATACTATACATTAAAGGTAGCTTTTTACTAGTAATGTGCCTGCATGTTTTAAAACTGTTTTTATCATGATAGAGTTGTGATTTGTGAACTATATTAAAGGCATAAATTTATAATTTTTGGTACTTAGTTAACATTTAAATCTTGCTTAAAATTGTTTTAAGTGGAATCCTTTAGTCATTACTTAAGGACAATTAACAATTTAAGGGCTAGGCTATCTGATACTGCCCATTTCATATACTTTTTGGCATGTTTTCATGGTTATAATCTTAGGTTCCCTGTGAATTTAATACATAAGTGGTTAAATTTTGTATAAGATATTGCTTAAGATGATTTTGATAAAGGTATATGTTTTTGTAGGTCTTGGTGACAAATTTGTTACATAATTAGAGACAGGTGAGTTATAGAATTAGTATAAGGAGAAAGAGTATCAAGTCATTGAGTTCCATAATTAGTCTCATGGTTATGCATAAACCATGGCAAGTTTATGGAGAAAACACCAAGGTAAGAGAAAAAAACAAAAAAGTTACAACTAGGGTCATGCCCATGATCCAGGCTAAGGTTTTTATCCAATTAGGTGCATAGGCAATCCCACATCTCTGAGTTAAGCCATGGGACTATTGGGTTCAACTTGTATCTAAGTGCCATCTTAGGTATTTTTCAAAAAAGCTTTTAATCCTTAGAGACCTAGAGCTGCCACCAAAATAACAAGGGATAGTTCCAAGCCATCTTTACAAAGTTTTTGAGCAAGCTAAATTAGAGGATTGGATACAAAAATAAAGTAATTGAAGATGAAGATTGGATTTCCATCAGGAGTCAAAGAAAATTCAAGGATTAAAGCATCAGGAAAATGAGCTTCCTATTCCCTATTTCTTCTATGACCATTTTGTTTATTAAAATATGCTTCAAAACTATTTTTCTTGAAACACCTAGATGATTATAAACAACAAGATGTAGTGTTTACTATTTTGAACTTTGCATCAATGTTGAATTTCAAAATTTTGTCTTATAATTAATTATGAGATTAATGAAATTGGTTTTGATTTCTATGTAAGTCCGATGGCACCCAAAAGGGGGGTGAATTAGGTGTTTAAAAATTCTTTACTAATTAAAACTAGCAACCGAAGCCAATTGGATTCTAAATGCAATCACTAAACTAATGTTCAAACTAAGATGACATGAAAATGCAAAGCCAAAAGGAATATAATATATTAAAAATGAAGCCATATAACTAACAATACGGAGATGCAAGTAAATTATACAAGTTCACCTACCCAAAGATAGGCTACGTCTTCTTTCTAACTACTTATTAGATGATTTTCACTATTAAAAAAACAAATTCAATATTTTTATAAGGTGAAGAATAACCTTTATAATCTTACTTTCCAAAGGTGAAGAGTAACCCTATACAAGACTTAATATTCTTGTTAAAGGTGAAGAGTAACCATTAATAACTCTTTTCAAGGTAAAGAGAAGCCTCAACAACTCACAATTAACCAAATGATTTAGTACCCAAATTCAAGTAATCAAATATACTTTAAAGGGTGTTACCCTTAATGCACAATTAAACTACGAGCTTTACCTTTTAATAAATGATATGAGTGATGGACGACAATCTAGAAAGCATAAACACCATTAGAATGATGTAGATTATGGACCAAAAGGTGTATATATATGCAATATGATCTAAATAAGCAAACCATAAAATCTAGATAGTTTAAGCACTTCATGAATGTTCAACTCAAAACATAAATATAAATGCTTAAGAATCAAACTAAAAATCACAAAAGCCTGCTAACATCTTGTATGAACTAAAAAAAATTAACTTATGCACTAAAAAATTGATTTAAATGATGCAATTCATAATTAAATGAAGAATATAACAAATTGGATAGTTTTGATATATTAGTGAACTAATGCACAAAAATGATGAATCAATCAGCAAAAAATTCAAAACTATGATTATTCTGAATCCTAAAAACTTAAACAAACAGAGAAAAATAATATTAAATATTAAAGAATAGATTCAGAAAGTTGAAATCAAGATCAAACTCAATGTAGCAAAAACAGAAGTCATCTTGATATATTTGAATTTTCAAGCTTAAAGATAGCTTAAATAAGCCTTTAAAAATTGAAACAAAGGTTAATCACAATCTACAAGACTTAAGCAAATAAAAAATTAGGAATTACGCAATTTTAGAAAAAAGATTAGCCAAGTAAAATTGAGATTAAAAAAAGAACATTCTCTATAGAGACATTTTTTATATATGTGTGTGTACTAGCTTTTATCAGATGATATAGCCCTTGTAAAATGTAAAAGATGGATCAAACAAACACTTAAAAACTAAAGTAAGATGAGAACAATTGTTTTTCACTATTATAAACTCAATAAAATAGTAATTAGATGAATTGAATTTGATAATAGTAAAATTTGGGTAGCTTAAGCTTTTTGAGAGAATTCGACTTTTTGATTTGATTTCAGGGCATCTAGAAAGTGTTAAAATGTTGGGAGAAGGTATTTATAGTGTCTAGAGCCTTAAGTAGGGTTTATCAGTTAAAAATAGTCATTAGAATGAAGAATAAAAATAAAGGATGAAAGTAAAAACAAGCCGATGGACCTATATGTATTGGGAGCAATACAGTGCCTTCTAGTTCGCTGTATTGGTCTCTAGAAGCAGACCCAATACAGGGTTCTAGACAGCCCACTGTATTGACTCCAAAAAACTAGAATACAAGATGCAAGCAAGTTACAATCCTATCCTAACATCAATCTACATGAATTAGACTTCAAACAAACCTTAAATCATGTATTAAGACTATATGAATGATCAAAACATATCAAACAATTCAAAACTATGAATTTGCCTTTGAATTGAAAAAATATGCAACTTTGTCATATAAAGTGCAATGCATGATTAAAATTGAGTCCTTAGATCAAGTGAAAATCAAGTAAAACTTACAAACATATTTGAAACAACCTATCAAAGGTTTTTAAGCTTCAAAATCCTTTGTTCTTTTATTATCTTCAAGTTTGGCCTTCAAACTCCAAGCTTTTCATATTGAATTCACTTTGAAATATGCCTATCTTTAAATTGTACATCTTAAACTTAAATCATTAGTAATCAATCATGTTTTTTTATCATCAAAACTAATATTGGAACCTTCCTTGGTTCAAAAATCTTTCCATTTTTGTTGATGATACAACATGTGATATTATGGAAATAACAAACCACCTTCCAAACAACAAAACCATGTATAAAATAACCAAACATCTTATATCTTCAAAAAAAAAAAAGAATTTAAACCAAGGCCCAACTTTAGTTAATGCACCCAAAGCTCCCCGTTAGATCATGCATTTAGGCAATTTAAGCTCCTCCTAAACATGTGAATTAACATATAACATATGTAGAAGCAATTGATCATTAAAGGGACACATATAGACATATATGCTTAATGATTAATTCAACTTTAATTATAGGCAAAAAAACATCACATAAACCAAACAAATATCACACATATTTCTCTCCCTTTTTGACATCATCAAAAAGATTGAGAAATATGTATGGAAAACACATTATCAAATGGAAATCAAAGAGATGCACCATCAATCATGATTAATTCTCTTCTAATCAGGCAAAACCTATCTTCATTTATTGGTTTAGTAAAGATATTGGCCAATTGATAATGTGTATCCATAAAATCCAATTCAATACAACCATTACGGACATATTTCTTACAAAAATGATGTCTTATCTCTTACAGGACCTGGTCCTATCAGACTAGACGACCTGCCCGGCACTCCATAGAAACCCTCTAGTCGATTATCTTAATCCTATTGGAAACGTCTCCATAAAGCTAAGCCTAATTTCAATTATCTTTAACATGTCTTCACTTGTATTTCATCAAACATTAGAAGTGGAGTTTTAGAAAGTGTTTGTAAAAGTTCTTAAAATTTTTCAGTAGCACTATGATTGTATTTTTTCAAATCCAAAAATTTACAAGACCTTGCTAATAATTCAAAACACTTCTATATTCACAGTACACATACTCCTCTATAACTTAGGACATTTAAGTCCACTCAGAAGTAATATCAAGAGTTCAAAACATTCATTGACCCATAAACATTGATTACTAAAAGTTTGTATAACCAAGCATTCATTAAAAAGGATTCAGGTTTCCCACGTCAAAGATAAAGTACTTGGAGCTCTACATCATTATGCTGGAGACTTCCATATCTTCGTCTATGGAAGTGTTTTTAGTTCATGTGTGGCACCGAATTTTTCACCCTAATATGAACTTCCCATCAAACAACCTCCACAACTATGAGCACTCCGTTATATTAACGACCTTCTTTGTCTACGCTGCTTTTGCTATTATTCTTGACATCACTAAGTCGAAGGCTGGCTATGCTCTAACACAATCTCTCCTAGCATTAGCTTTCGTTCAACTGCTATTTCTCATCCACTTTCATGCGGCAGATCATGTGGGTATCGAAGGGCATTACCACTTTGGCAGATGACAGTATATAGCACTCGCCATTTAGTATACATTCCCAATACTTAAATGGCGGGGGCTAAAAAGCATCACTTAAGTTCTAGGAACTGTCGTTTAAGAGCATAAATCATGTTCAGCAAAATTTCTCTAACAATAACTCAATTTTAATGCACGTTAATGTTTTATAATGGTTATAAATGGCTAGTTTAACATCTTATGACTATAAATAGGTTGTATAACACTTATTTTAATTATCTATTTGAAAAGTGATCATTCAAGTGTTTAAAAGGCATTGTGAAATTTTTGGTTACTCTTACTTTTTAAGTATTTTCGCTTACATGTTTTTGCATTCATTTTGAGTTGTTTTAAGCCTCTTAAATGCACTAGAGAGTACTTAAGAGAGATTAGACTCAAGTCTTTTTTTTTGGTGAGAAATTGTTATTGTGAAAGTTTATTCCTTAATCTTGAAAAAGAAGTGAAAGGTTTACCTTAAACCTTTAAAAAGGTATTGCAATCTGACGTTGTAATTTGATTACTTTTTATATTAGAACAAAATCTCAATAGCGGTATTGGGAACTAGATGTAGGAGCAAGTGAATTGCTTTGAATTATAATAAATCGATGACGCCCTTCTTCCTTTACTCTTTTAATTTTTATGTAATTCTAATTATCTTGTAATTTATTTCCTTGATCAAAAATTGTTCTTTTAAGTTTATCTATTTAATCTCTACATATTTTCATTTATCTGATCTTTGTTTATTGAATTGCTTAATTCTTAGTCTATTTGTCACAATTAATTTCTATTTTCTACAATCTGTTTTCACAAGGTGATAATTATCTTTGAGTGATCGTAGAATTTTGCAAAGAATTTTTTAAGAACTTAATTCACGCCTCCCTCCCTCTTAGGTACCATTAAAATCTAACACTTAGAATCAGAATACCTTATTCCAAATGAAGTTTAAAAGGGTTTTAAATCCAAAATCAATTCTAGAATTATAATAATTAATTTTTTTAATTAGATTAAGATTAATAATTAAAATTGATTCCTAATTAAATTTTAGAAAATTATTTTCTAAAATTAGAATTAATTATATTAAATTATTAATTAATTAAACTCTTTTATTTTAGGAAAGTTGTCTTCTTTGTTTAATTAAGAAAGGTATTTCTTGATTAAATTAATTTGTTTCAATTGATTGAAATAAAATAACTTTAATGTTTTATTTAAAGAATTATTATTCTATTATATTTAGAAATTGTTTCTTTATTTAAATAATAAGCTTCTTTATTTACTAGAAAGATATTTATCTTAATTAAGTTTGAAAATCGTTTTCTTTTGTTAATAAAGAAAAAGGAGTTTCTTTATGTCTTAGCAAAGAGTTTTCTAATTTATTAAGGATTGATTTTCTAATTAATTAAGAAAAACTCTAAATAAAATGTAAAGGACTTTCTTAATTAAATTTAAATTGCTTTATTTAATTTTTAAGTAGTTTTCTTTTAAGATCATAAAATAGTTTTCTAATTAAAGAATGATTTCTAATTAGATTATAAAAGTATTTTTATAATATGATTAGTCTATGATTTTTCTAATTAGATTAGAAAATAGTGTTTATAATAAGATTAGAATGTTTTGCATATTTAATTTTGTAAAAATAGTTTATTCTAAAATGTAATAAATAAGAATAATAATCTATTGAAAATTATTTTTAGTTAAATTTATAAAAGGAGTAAAGTAAATTGGAAATAGTTTCCAATTGAATTTGAAAATTGTTTTAAAATCAAATTAAATTTCTATTTGGAATATGAGTTTAATTTTTTTAAGGAATCAATAGTTTAATTTGATTTAAAGTTTCTAAAAAGTTCTAAATATTATTTTAAATTATAAATAGATCAATAATTAGAATTAGATGAAACTTGTTGTTTTTGGGCAAATATTCTAATTCTATGAGCAAGAAATGCATGTTCAATATATATGTTTTACATATATGCGTTATAAATTACATTATTGTATATGATATTTTAAATGTAACTAGTGTTTGATGAGATCATTAAAAGGTAAATCTCTCATTAAAATATTAAGTAAATATTGATAACATGATTGTTGCCTTTCATTATTATATGATTAAACCAGAGTTATGTTTATTATTAGGTTTATTTAACACACTTAAAGCCACTTTAATTCGAATATATTTAATCTTATAACAATAGGTCCTACTTAACTAAATTTGTATGATTTAGATGAGCGCACTCATAATCATATGAATTTAAAAGAAGGGTTAGGAATAAAATATAAGATATTCTTTGGTAAAGAGATGTTGCTTAATGGATCTATGAGTCATATGAGATATAACTGATAATTGTTATCTAGCTAATTTTAATTTGGTTAGTTTGCTGAGCATACTAAATATTAATTAAGTTAGAATGGGATCCTAACTCATTAGGAAATTATGTGATGATTTTTTGAATTAATAGTGAGGGCTATTAGTTTGTTTAAAATAGCAGGAGTAACCAAATATATAACTAAAGTCCTATTTTTGTTTGGTTGTTATGGTATTTGACCATTTACCCGTTTTCCTTACATTGACATTGTTTTGAGTATTATAATAGCTTTGTTAATATAGTTTATACTAAGTAATGAACTGAATTTCTTAGACATAAAGCTAGTTTGAAAAAAAGTTCTTAAAGATGGATGAAATGTATGCCTATTATTCAATCCTTTTCTAATTCTTATTAAGGATATTTATGATATCATAAATTTTCAAGGTAACATGTAAGATAGATGCCAACATCACCATTGTATATTGCAAATAATTGCATAAAGCATAACTAAAATGTATAGTACCTTGAAAGAATTTTCCATTTAGTTTAGATTACTTAAAGGCATTTCATATGATATGATAATAGTTGTCATTAGAAGAAAATAATTGCATGACTTTTCTTATCTATAACTAATACGATAGAAATCATATATATATTTATAATTCATGTTTGTGGTATATGATACTAAATTTGGATTCAACATTATTAAATGTACAAGACATGAGAAACAAATTGTTGAGCAAAAGTAGTTAGTCCATATTTTAAAAATAGTTTGTATGTTATAGAATAAGAGTAACCTTTGCATAACATAGGTGGCAAGAATACAAAATTAGATAACTAAGATTATTCTTTTATACCACATTGTTTAAATCAATATAATGAGAATCACAAAGTTACATACAAGGATATATGTATCCTTTTTGTTATGAATCTTATGGAGTTCGTGAAACTCATTAGGTTGATTGAAGGTTAAATCAATCTTTAGTGAAGGGATAGTTATAGTACTGAATTGTTATAATACATATGATGCATGTGATATGATAATAATTTATAAAAGGATGAATACTTTTATTTCATTAAGTGTACTATTGACTTATGTGGTACTAATAGGATTGTGATAGGCTTTGATTTTATCACATATTTCATGTCAATTATATATATATTTGCTTCCAATTGTTGTTTAAGAGTTAAAATTTATGTTTGAACGTTTAACAATGTAGATGGAAGCTAATTCTCCAAGAAAATCCAAGAAAATTCTAAAAGGAATATGGTTTTTGGACTACAACGACGGACCGGTAAGCCCACTGTTATACTCAGCAGGCCACCGTTTTACTCTCGAAGGAGGGGACTTAAACGACGGTTTCATAACCTGTCGTTGTACTCCTTGTAAGCACCGTTGTAGTACCTATCGACAAAATTCTAGTTAGATCCCCATTAGCTTCAACTTATCCAAGTTGACTCCTACTTACAACAGACATATATATTGAGTTCTGAAAGCCAAAAACAAGAGATTAGTAGAGAGAAAACACGAATTTGAGAGAGCAAAATTAGATTGTTCTTGTTTTAGGATTGTTTTATCTTGTTCTTCACCATTTTTAGCTTGTTTTACAAATTTGAGGTATGGTGATTTTTTTTCTTTTACCAACACCATTTTGAAATGGTGAGTCAACATAATTGATGAAGAATACCATTCTAGA
>JAOXYD010077139.1:0-12442 GCA_028565735.1 Pinacopodium congolense
TTCAGATCACAACTCTAGTGATCGAATTTCGTAATTTTTGAACTAATAGACACAAAATTGGGTACGTTTTCTATATATTCACATTTATATGATTAGATCTAGGATTAGTTCATGGTTTTGAACATAAAGTATCTTACATTTCTCTACCATGGACAAGAATTAATTGTCTCAACAAAATGATTAAGTAAAAACAATGACAGAATACACTTTATGATCCACAAATAAATAAAGTCATATAATCTTTCCCATAAGGCTATCAATATTGAAAAATATTATAAACATGCATCATATAGTGACACAGTTATAATATAATCACACATATCGAATCACCTTACTAAATGAGTTAGAAAATGTCATGTGGCAAACTATATGATACGACCCCGTATGTATCATGTTTCGTTTGTCGATCTCAGTATCTTTATTTTATGCTAAACTGCATCTAAAGATATCCATATGGAATGAGCACTTTTATCCCTCTATATCTTAATATACTTCTAGCATCTCGAGATAACTATATGTGTTTGGAGACATAGTAAAGGTCATACCGTGATAATGCCCAATGACCTCGAAATTCTTAAGATTGTCATAAATCTTAAGACTTTTAATCTATATGACCCTAACTAATATTGGTAAAAGACTTCTCTACACCCATATTATCGACATGTCTTTGAAAATTGATGGGTTGTAGTCCTTTAGTTAGTAGGTCTGCGAGTATATATTCTGTTGAAATTTACTTTACTGTAATGTCACCATTCTGCACTAATTCCTTTATGGTCAAATAATTGACCTCCAAATTCTTTGACCTTGTTATGTTCTTATTATTTTTATTGAATAATACCGCGGAAAGATTATCATAGTACAACTATATTAGTCGAGTAATTGACTGTACCACAAACAATTCAGAAAATTAAATATCTTGACCACACTGATATGAACCAGCTTTATAGCATGCAACAATCTCTGTATGGATACTTGATAATGTTATGAGCGTTTTTTTGATACTCTTCCACGAGATTGCACCATCTGCTAGCATAAAGATGTAACCTGAAGTGGACTTCCTGTCATTTGGACCCATAGCAAAATTTGAATCTACATGCCCTATTAGATCCAAACTTTCAACTTTTCTGTATACGTGCATAGAATCCTTAGTACCTCTAAGGTATCTCAAAACTCATTTGACTGCATTCCAGTTGTCCATACCTGGGTTAGATAAGTACCTACCTAACCAAGTCACAATAAAGGAAATATCCGATGTAGTACATAACTGTATATACATCAGACTACCTAATACACTAAAATATGATATATTCTTCATGGCCTCCTTTTCAACTTTATTTTTTGGACACTAAGCTAAAGATAATTTCTCTCCATGAAAAATTAGTGGTGCATAAGGTTTGCAATTTTCCATATAAAACCTTTACAACATACGTTCTATATATACCTTCTGTGAGAGGCCTAACAAGTTTTGAGATTTATCTCGGTGAATCTGAATACTTAGGACATAGGATGCTTCACCAAGATCCTTCATATCAAATTGTTTGGATAAAAGTTGTTTAACCTCATGTAACATGCCCAAATCATTTGATGCTAGTAAGATGTTGTCCCCATAAATAGTAGAAAGATTATATTACCATCTTTAATATTAAAATACAAACATCTTTTAACTTTATTTTATACAAAACCGAAGGTAGTAATTACTCATCAAACTTTAAGTATCATTATTAGAAAGCTTTTTTAAAACCATATAGAGACTTTTTTAATCCGCAGACTTGATGACTAATGTTATCTTGTTAAAAACCTTCAGGCTATATTATATAGACCTCTTCATAAAGGTCTCCATTAAGGAAAGCAATTCTAACATCCATCTGATGTCACTCTGGACCATAATGAATTACTAATGCAATAATCACTCTAAAACCATCCTTAGAGGATACTGGGGAGAAGATGAAATTAAAATCAACTCCTTCTCTTTGAGTGAATTCTTTAACCACCAATTGGGATTTAAACCACTCAACTTTACCCTGAAGATCCTTCTTGGTATTATATATCCACTTACACCCTACGACTTTACAACCTTAAGGTAATCTAACAAGATCCCATACTTGATTATGCTTTAGTGATTGCATCCCACCATAAATCTACATGAGGACCAGAAATAGTTTCTATAAAAGTTACTGGATCTTCTTACTGAAGCCTAGTCAACTGAATTTTGTGCCTCAGGAACTGTATCATCCATAGTTTGTACTAATTCCTAATTTTGTACTAGTATGGCACTAAATTCATAATCCATTGATCCTATCTGAATAGATATAAGATATGACACTGTGGTCGTCTGAATGCTACTCGGATCAGAACTACTAGGATGAGAACTTTCATCAGCCACATCAAATTTCAGAAACTTTGTTATTTATGATTCCATAATTTTAGAACCTCCTTCTCTACATTAGAATCTATAGACCTTAGAGTGATTAGGGTATCCTATAAAATAGCAACGAGTAGAACAATAATGCAACTTACTTTCAATTAGATTATATAGTCATACTTTAGCTGAGCAACCTCAAACTTGAATATAGGTTAGGGATGGATTCCATCCCTTCTATAACTTAAAAGGGGTCTTTGGAACTCATTTACTAGAAACTCTATTCAAAATATACAAGGTAGTCTTTATGACTTTTCCCCAAACGTAATCTAGAAGGTTAGTCCTGCTTTGAATTCTCCCCATCATATCCTTTAAGATGAGATTGCACCTTTCAGTCAAACCTTTTTGTTCAGGATTACTCGGTATAATAAATTGAGCAATTATACCACAATTTTCTAAATATCTGGCAAACAGACCTTTTTTTGTTTTGTAACTCCTTTCCTGCCATAATATTCTCCTCTTTAGTCAGATCGGGCTATCTTAATGAATTTTTCTAGTTGTTTTTCAACTACAGTCCTAAACACTTTAAACTAATCAAGTACCTCAAACTTTTCTTTAATCAAGAAAACGTAACCGTAACGGGAAAAGCCATCAATGAAAGTCACAAAATACCTTGATCCACAAATTATGGGTGAGTAAGGGCCTAAAATATCTGTATGGATTATTTCTAACAGATCAAAACTACGCCTAGAAGTTTTGTTCTTTATTTTGGTCATCTTACCTCTACAACAATGAACACATGACTCTAAATTTGAAAATTCAAGAGTTGGAAGAATGTTATCCTTTACCAATCTCTCAACTCTTTCTTTAGAGATGTGGCCCAATCTCTTATGCCATAACATGTATAATTTATCGTTTATGAGAGGCCTTTCATTATGTAAAAAGTTGAATATAAGTTATCTAGAGTTAAACACATTATGTATAAACCATATAATAAGAAATTTTTAGCCATATATTTTGCATCATAATATAATTGAACAAGTAAAATTATCGATCATAAAACTATAGCCTTCTTTATCTAAAACTGATATAGAAATCAAATTTCGTCTAAAATACAGTACATAAAATGTGTTTGTAATACAAGTTCAAAGCTTGAATCTAAAATCAAACACACCACTTTAACAAATTCCATTGCTACTTTTTTATTGTTGCTGACCATGAGCTTTAACTCATCTTGATTTCGCTTCCTACTTATTCTGAACCCCTGTAATATGAAAGCAACATGAGTAGAAGTTCTACTATCTAGCTACTAAAAACCAAATGTAGCTGAAGCAATATTAGATTCATGAATAACGAGGTCTAAAGAGTTACTTGATTGCTCATACATTTCCTTTTAGGTTTTGTACTTCAGACAATCCCTCTTTCGATGTCCCTTCTTTTTACACTAGAAGCATGTGAAAACACATGACTTTTCATGATCCTTGGTCCCACTAGTCTGACCAGTACCTTTTGCAAAAAGACGAGGAGGAACTTTACCTTTGGATTTCAAAACCTTAGCTTTACCCTTCACTTGAGTTGTGATTAATGTTGGCTGCAATTTGGTACTTAGCTTCTTTTCCTCAGTGCTATAGTAAGATATCATAGTACTTATCTCAAAATTCACACCGAGTAGTGAAAGTAGTATCAAATACATAAATTTCTGTAGAAGAGTTATAAGTGCATAGTGCACTATAAACCTCTCCATAAGAGAAAAAACCCATCACCTCAAGCCTCTTTTGAAGGTCCACCATACTGAGGAGATACGGTTGTACTCCCTCAATTCTTGTATATCTCCTGGAAAATAGTTTCCTTATGCGATTCATTACCTCACTACTAGGAAAAGCTTGGTATGTTTGCAACACAATTTCCATAAGCTTTTTTGACCATGTGGTCCTTGGAAGTCTGTTGAAAATGTTACTTTTTAGACTTTTCAATCGTCATATAAGCTAGCTTGTTTATCCGTTCCCAATTTGCATAACTGACTTTGTTAGTTTCGAAGTTGCTGGAAGGATCTATCAGAAGTGGCCCATCAGTTGTCAAAGCTGAATGAAGATATGCCACTTTTAATGTAAATTCCACATCCTCCTTCCATTTACTGAGATTGGTATTGCTTAGCAATTCAATTGTAAGGGTGCATTCATTCATCTGAAAGGTGACTGCAAAAATAGATAATGTAACATCAGCATAAATGTAGGATAACACTGATACCCAAAGCCATAAAATGTAAACCAAGCATCTTATCCATCTTTCACGAAAACACTTGTGGGTAGAATATATAACACATGAATAAGACCTTTACATAAAAGTGATAGGAGTACATATCATCAACTCTCATGAGTCTACCACCTGTGAGTGTATAGGTTACTTAAGCATCGACTTTCCCTACTACATGCCTTTATATACATCTCAAGGTTCATACACGATAAACACCTGTGGGCTGAATGATCAAATATAAAATAAGAGACATCTCCCAACATACAAACAAACATGGTCCTCATACCAACTTGAAAGGTCATTGTGATGACTACATTCTTATCGGTATTTAAACCATTTCCTCAAGTACTAAAGATATATCTATATGTTATCCTTACATAACAACTGCATGGGCATATAAGATTTGACACTGTGCCATCATATGTTGCTAATAACCATATGCAACAAATCATGTCACAAAAGGAGTGTTAAATGCATTATCTAAGTCTTTATATTGAAATTATTTAATGATAAAATTAATTTAAAATTAAGTAATCATGCAATTAATAAAGCAAACTGTATAAGATAATGTCACTATATTTATCTCCTTTATGCTGTGTCAAATTGCAAAAAAAAATCACTTAAAATGACTTTTGTAAATGTATTTAAACTTTTTTAAAGTTAAACCTTAATATTTACTAATGTAAAAATATAAAAAATTGAAAAACTGCATTTTAAAAATCACAAGACCCAAAATATGGTCCAAAACCACCATAGGGACCATTATGTAAATTCTGAAAATTTTGAATTTTTTGTCTTGTAGTGAGTGCCACTTCAGTAGCTTAATCAGCACCTAATTAGTAGAATCTGCTCAGTCAGCAGCCCAATCAGTTGTACAATGGCATGATGACGTCAGCACGACATCAGAGTGACGTTAGTGGATGCTGCACAGAGGACCGTTAGAGCGTGCACATCATGCATTAGATGCTCTCCCAAGTACGTTGACTGGTCTGGTGCATGCAACGCAAGAACCATACACGCAGGACGCGTTAGCCATTATTGATGCGTGTAACGCACATCCCAAACACGCGTCATGGTGAATCACTCGCCACGTGTCCCATCAATCTCCCCTATCTCCTCCAGTCGCACCTCCCATGCATGTGTGTCACGCGCCTGATGCTGCTTCTCTCTGTTCACGTTTTTTTGCATTTTTTAAAGTTTTTAGACTGATTTTTTGTAGATCCAAACCATTTTTTACTCAAACAACACCTAATCTTCATGTTTTTGCTACCTAGATGTTATTTTCTACATTATTTCATGTATATAACCAAAATAACAAAAAAAATATAGATCTATGAACACAAACAGTGTTCTTCGATTTTTCAGATGAAGAATATGGACATTTCAACACAAAATCAAGAATATGACTACATTCTGATACCAAATGTAAGATACTTTATGTTCAAAACCATGAACTAACCCTAGATCTAACCATATAAACATGAATTGTGTAGAAATCATACCTGATTTTATATCCATTGGTTCAAAAATTACAGAATCCAATTACTGAAGTTGTGATCTGAACCTGCAAAATTAGACAAAAAATAGAGAGAGAGAGAGAGAGAGAGGTATAGAGTTCAAAGACTAGAGAGAGAGAGAGTTGGGAGAAGTTAGAGAATTTTTTAGTGTTATCTATCTGCTCTTTTCTAATGCTTAGTTCTTATGATGACTTAAGTAACTATATATAGCAAAAGCAGGAGATCTAGTACTGATATTTATTGACAGTCTTTTATTAGACAATCCCATCACAGTCTAATAAACTATTTTTACTTAATCCAATTAATATTGTCTAAATTAGATACTAGAACAATTAAACAAACTGTGGTCCAGTAAAATTATTCCAATAGTTTTATCCTACAAACCTTCTTTATGCTTTCCTATGGAATATCCATTCAAACCATCCTAAGTGAAATTTAAGACGTTGTGATTTCATTCAAATGTTGATCAATTTGACAACATATGCCTTGATATTCTTTAAGTATATTAGTCAAGTCAACTTTTTTTTCCTAAACTATTTTTAGATATATTATTTATTTATTTATGCATATATATAGTAGAGTCTTATACTGGAAAATTATGTTAAGATGTCTTATACATGCCTCTCTTTGACATTTACTGCGTTCTTTTATAATTTGCCTCTTTCACGTTATTTGAAAATTCGTCTTCATTTGACACCTCTTCATCATTTTCACTGGATGCATCATACCCTTTATTGTAAAAGCCCTTATTGTTGAGCACTTGATTGATAAACATATGATTAAAGGAGACAAAACTCACTTTATAGAGCCTAGTTAGAAGAAAAAAAAAGAAGTCAATAGTTTATCTAGATAGATTTTTATTTCTTTAGTAAATTAAAAACATTTGATCTCAAATTTTTACTTGCATTCTTTTTTATGTATATATGTAATAACTTATTTCAATCTTTAAATAACTTTCACATATTATCTATTTAATGTGATTAAAATATGTAATGCAATATATTGAATTAATCATTGAATATAATATTTAACTATTTGTTAATATTCTATATTCAATTAATGACTCAAAGTTAACAATTTTTATTTCTTTAGGAAATTAAAAATATTTTGTCTCAAATTTTTATTTGCATTCTTTTCTCACATATATTTGTAATAATGTATTTCAATCTTTAAAATTACTCTAAATATTATCTATTTAATGTGATTAAAATATGTAATGCAATATAATGAATTAACTGTTGAATATAATGATGAACTATTTATTAATATTCTTATATTTAATTTAACTCAAAATTTAATAATTTTAATTAATTATAATTTTTTAAGAGGTCAAAGTTTCAACTCTCCATCACCTCAAGTCTTTTTCTATACTTTTTGTAAAGCCAAAAAAATTATATCAAACCTAAACAAACCATGTTTGACCCAGCCTAAAATGCAACCCAACCCAACTAGGATAAATTTGGAAAAAAATATTAGATTTTAGTTCTTTTGTTTTTGTTGTTTTTTTTTTTTTGTTGTTGTGCTAACTCCATCTTCCTCCTAACATCATTGTGACAACCATCTTCTTCATCAATTTTCCTTTGTTTCTTTTTTTTCAATTTTTCAATTTATTCTAGCAAATCACTTTAACAAAGGCTATTACAACTTGGTTAGGTGAATTTTTAGCTTTGGATTTAAACTGAAAAGAGAGGGGGTTAGATAATTTTTTATGAGAATTAGTAAGGACTGAAAGAGAAGGAAAAAGGAAAGAAGAGTAAAGAATAAAAGAAAAGAGAAAGAGGGGATGGCCATGGGAGAGAGGAGAAGAAAAGAAGGAAGGAAAAAGAGAAAAGTGAAAAAAAGGGGATAAGATGAGAGAGATATGAGGTGAGAGTGATAAGAGAGAAAGAAGGGGAGGGAGGAGAGAGAAAGGAGAAAAAAGAAAATAGTATTTGGTGACAAATATGTAATTCTGGAAATGTTGGTTGTGATTTGTAATTTTTGAAAAGATTAGAAATAATTTGTAATTTTAGGAATCTTGGAGGGGTTAAATAGAAAATGCACCAATTTTACATATTTTGGAATTTTAACAAAAGTTAAGGATAATTTAGTAAATTAAGAAAATTTTAGAGTTTATTTTTATTTAGTCTAATTATTTTATAATTAAATAGGTGTTAGAGAAACATTAGAAAGATATGAGACTAGGATTGAATAGAAATTCCAGCTTATAGATTTTTAGGTAAGGGAATTAATTAGAATGTACCATATTATGTGAATTTTGTGCAAATATGCCTATTATGAATTTTATATGAATTATAGGATGAAATATTCTTTGTTTTATGAATTTTGTGTAATTTTATTTATAATATGATCTTGTGCAAATTATGAGATTAAAATATATAAGATTATGTTTAATTATGTGTATTATGCGTGAATTGTGAATACCTTGAGTTAGTTATGGGTCAAAAATAACAAATTGTGCCTATATAGGAAATGTGTATACAATCATATGATGAATTTTATGATGAGTTTTCTAAATGGTGGAAATATGAAAATTTATGAAAGTTGTTGATAATTATTTTATGAGTATAATTTCGCATTGATAGAAATTATAATTAAATCATAATGATATTAAAGTTGGATTTGCGATGATGAAACAAAATGGCATGACGGATTAATATTTAATTTGTGAAACATTAGGAAACTATAAAGAGATTCGAGTTAGTGGGTTGCCTAAGTAAATTATATTCGATGGTCTTGATTTTTATGTGATGAAATTGACATTGATTATTAGGCATTTGTTGGGATATTCTATGAGTGGGAATATCTTTAGTAATTTATGTTTATATTCCAAGAGTGGGGATATCTAAGATGTTTATAAGAGTGGAGAGTATCATGTATGGTTTATTTTGACAAGACTCGATATTTCATGAGTAAGGATACTGAGAATGTTTCCAAGAGTGGGAAATATTTTGAGTGACTATTAGTGAACAATTGGATATAACTCTACTAGGTTAAGTGGGGCCCTAAATATTTAAGAAAAGAATTAAATGAAAATTATAGAAATGGACAAATGATTTAAGAATAATAAATAAATGTAATTTCTGTAAATTGTATTATGAATTTGTGATGTGAGGCTTATATATACATATTCTTTGTTCTTGATGTGATATGTATTGCATGACAAGTACATTTTAATTACCCCTTACCTATTAAATTTTTCAAGAGGTAGATAGTAGAATTTAACTACCATTTATTACATTAGAGTTATGCAGTAGAATCGTAAATGGGTTAGTTAAGTCACAAAGATATTCCTTTGGATCATTATTTTTAATTTAAGGTTTCGATTACTATTGATTATAATTTAGGTTTTTGTAATTTGAAAATTTTTTTTTGATTGAGATTTTAAGTAACTATATCAAAGCATATAGATTTATGAATGATTTTTTTTTTTGCGTTATATTAGGTGGTATCAGAACATATAGGATGGATTTGAGGATAAATATTTTGGGATCGTTACACTTTCATTTTTATCTTCTTTTTTTAATCAATTCTAATTATTAGTTTATTTTTAATTTTAAAATTATGATAAATTAAAAAATACTTTAAATTTAAATTTAAAAATAAAATAGTGAATATACAACCTAAAAAGGCAACGTTTTCATTATTGCTTAAAGTTATTTTTAATTAGTAATAGTTTTGGCTATTGAATATTTAAAATTTTAAAGTAACACTTTTTTTATTTTGTCGACTTTTAATCTATTAGAACAAATTAATATTATAATTTTCAAAAAAATAATATTATCATGGATTTTTAATAATATTAAAAATAATACTTTAAAAGATATTATAGCGTTTTAATTTTTACTGACATATTTTAAAGTCTTTACAAATTTTTTATTGCCGAAAGACCTTTTTGCCCTAATGGAAATAATATTAATTTGAAATAGAAAACCAATCTAAAATGTTTAATTTTTAAAAAAATTAGAGAAAGTGAATTGAAAAATATTTTGAAACTACTCAAAGATGTTCCTTCTTTACTCTTCAAAGCGTGTATTAATGTTATGTTCTTATATAAGGTCACTTCCTTATAAATGAATAATAAAAGTGTTAGCCCTATGACACCCAAGAGGGGGGTGAATTGGTTGTTTAAAACTTTCTTATGGAATTAAAACACTTTAAACACCTTAGGCCAATTTAAACAATATGAAATCTTTAAACCAAAATTCAACCTAAATGAAAGACAAACTTTATGCCAATATCAAGCAATAATAAAGTAAACACAAATGCTCAAATATAAAGAGAGAAGGGAAGAAAAGAACACCAAGATTTATAAAGGTTCGCCTACCCCAAGGATAAACTACGTCCTCTCTCCAACTAATTATTGGAAATTCACTAATAACAATCTTGGTTAAAGGCCATAAGGAACCTTTACAACAATCTTAATTCAAGGCCAAGAGGAACCTTTATGCAATCTTGATTCATGGCCAAGAGGACCGATCCAACAATCTTGATTCTAAGGCCAAGAGGAACCTATACCAATCTTGTTCTAGGCCAAAAGTAGTCTATCAATCTTGCTTTTCACAAAGAGAGTGAAGAGTAACCCTTACAACAATATTTTTATGGCAAAAAGGAGCCTTTAAAACACAACCAAAGATTACAATTTTTGTCCTACAAGGACAGCCCCTAAACTAAGCTTCCTTGAGCTTCAAACCAAACTTATATAGCTTATGATACCGTTGATCAAAATCAGCACAAGATAAGGGCTCAAATACAAAAAATGCAATATGGAATGTCAATGCACAATTAATGCCTAAACAAATCCAATTCACAAACAAGGATTAACACAATCCAAATCTTCTTTATCCTAGGTGAAGAGCAAACTATCAAATCTATTTTAGAGGCAAAGAGTAGCCAATCACACAACAACAATTAATCCAAAGTCAATCCCCTAATTTTGTCACCAAAGCTCACCTTCTATGGTGTTTCTCTAATGCACAATCAATAAATTCAATTCTGAAATATCTAAAGGCAAACCAAGATTATAACTAGCCTCCTATCACTTTAATAGATCACAAAAAACTTAATTCAATTTCCAAAAACGTGATTAAACTATCATATAATCAGATTAAACATTCAAACATGCAATCTGTACAAAATTTGCAGTCTTAACAATTCAACCTATAAACATACAAATTTAATCACACAAATAATGAAAATTAAATGAAATAAACCTACTATCATATCAATCTATATGCTAACAATAAATCTTAGCAGCATACATAATTTTAGCACATCAATTGAGTGATCCAACTCAAGCACAAAGCTAGAATGTTCAATCCTGGACAGCTTTGAGCAACCTGGACAATTCAAACTCAGACAAACAATATAATCACTTAAAAATTGAAACAAAAATACCAGCACACTCCTAGGACATTAAGAAAACTGATAACATGAAATTTACACACCCATAAACTGATTAAAACTCAAAATCGAAGTCAATAAAGAAGCTGCAAAGAAAACACGTCAGTTTGGACAGTTTTGAGCAATCTATATTCTTTGAGTTCAAACACACGATTTCAGTGCTTAAAATTAGAAGTAAAAGATCCTATACACTCTTGAGACCTTAAGCAAAACATCTGTAGTAATTTTGAATCAATAAAAATAGTTTTGCAAGCTCAAAATTGAAGAATACAGAAGTTCAGAGACATTTAACCAAAACAGAGACAATTTTGATATGTTAATCTTTAAAAGCTCAAAACAAACGAAATAATGGATTAAAAAATCAATTGAAAGCTTTTTGAGTTTTGCCTATATCTGACCAGACTAATAATACAAAATTTATAGCACAAGAAACTGATTTAAAATACAAATTGAATAAAAGTTGTATAGAAATGAGGAAAGCTTTGAATATATGAGTGATTGATCTTTGTAATGTTGTTTTTAGGGCATCTAAACTTGTTAAATCTGTTTAGGAAGCATATATATAGTGTTGAGAGGGATTTGGAGTCGTTAGGAATAAAAACTAGCCATTTAGAAGGTTAAAAATTTGTTATGTCCGAAACAGGAAATTAGCCGTTAAAGTTTGACTCTATAATGGCACCCTCTACGAAGATCAATGGTGTCGTTGAGTTAAGAGTAGCCCATCATTGATGCCTTCTGGAGACATGATATAACAGCAACCTGTGAGCCCATCGTTTAAAAATAAATAGCCCGCCGTTTTATGTCCAGAAATCATGAAAAACACTCCAAACTAACTCCAAAACTTTCCAAACAAATTCCTAACATTAAACAAGACTTTAAATAAGTTTTAAAGCATAATTCAAGGCTGATT
>JAOXYD010077148.1:0-12441 GCA_028565735.1 Pinacopodium congolense
TATCCTCCTAAGTATAGCGAAGAACTCCTCCACCTCCTCCTCCGTAGTGCCGTCGTCTTCTTCCCTCAACTTCTTGCGCTCCATCTCACCGACGTCTCCTAGCTTCCTTTTCTCTCCATCCATATTTACAGGGCTCAAGTATTATTCAGGGAGATAGAGATGGTGGTGTTTTGGGTCAAATATGCTGAGGAGTAGATGATGGAAAATAAGTGACTTATATTATAAGTGTACGCTACGGTTGTTGTGAGATGGGTTATGTCATTCAAAGGCGGCGATAGGGTTGTTGAGGGGGAAGTGACGATGGAGGTATACGTCATGGAGATGACGAGTGAAGGGTGAAGCGAACCTACAAGGAAGAATACTCGGGGTCCCTCCTTCCACGTGCAGCGAACTCATTTACTGGTTTAGTCCTCTTTATTATTTTTATGACTAAAAAAAGACCCCAATATTATTATATGTTTTTGACAAAAGACCCCTGCCAACTTTAAAGTTTGCACGCGAATTTAGGTTAGCTTCTAATATTTTAAAGAATCTTAACATTTATAAAATGTTTAAAAAAGACTTGAAAGCCTGTGACATTAACTTTTCCAATATCCCTTCCTCAGGAGCCTGCTGATGTATATTTTTTAAAGTGTATTTTTGCTATGTCAGCCTGAGAGCTTTAACCAAATAAGAAAATGCAATCGTAACCAAATTAAATCCCCTGTTCTCTTCAACTTTAAACATTAAGCTTTAAAATAACATACCCTAGCCTGTCTTATAACCCCAAATCTAGTTCTTATCATTGATGAACCAAAAGGATAGCAGCAACAAAGGATAGCAGCAACACTAGCGATAGGGAGCCCGATTGAGGGTTTTATTAGAGGTTAGGGTATGTCATTTATCTGACCAAAACATCAATTTTTTATTCTTTGAAGTTCAAATTTTGTAAAGTGCGTTATGTACAATTTAGACAGAAGGGAATTCCATATCTAAACACTTATGATGGGAGGGCCATTCGCTATTCAGACCCATTGGCTAAGGCAAATGACCCTATTAAGGTAGACCTTAAGACTAAAAAGATCACTAACTTAATCAAATTTGATGTTAGAAATGTCGTCATGGTCATAGGTGGATGGAATAAATGTTGTGTTAGAGTAATTAAGAACAGGGAGAAACATATGGTGTGAATCCCTATTGTTGTTTGATGATTTGGATTTTAGGAGCTAAGCATAAAGAAGGACATTTGTATAAGAAAGTTAGAAGTCAAATCCCAGAGTAGAATGAAGTCGTTCTACTCATAAGAGAGAGTGTCAATTTACCTTTGGTCAAAAGGAGAAAAGAAATCCGAAGTTCAATGGATCATGCATAACAATGTCATTTTACTCCTCTTTAAAATGTCGTTTTAGACTTGAATGTTGGAAAACACAAGTTGCTAGACAAGTTGACACTTTAGGCTTGTGCATAGCCTTATTTTGGATGGAATGATACACCAAATGACTTCTGCAAAATCAAGATCATTTTGATTACATGTTGGATTTGGTAATTGACAATTAACAGTTATAAAAGTTGGTAGTTATGGTAGTTGGTCGTTGGTAGTTGACAGCTGGGATGAGGCAGATTAGGAGGATGATGAATATTCATGGCTAAATAAGTGAGAGCTAGGGTTAGAGTCGTAGATGGATTGAAATTGTCCTATTATCTTTGTTTATATTAAATGATTTTTGTTTATTTAAGTGCTTATTTCATCTTTGTTAGATTAGCCACCTAAGTTAGATCTATTAGGTGATTAAGGGATCCAATAAGTTATTCCTTGATTGTTAAGACAATTAATTAGATAACACAAATGAGATAATGATTGACCAAACTTTAATTCCTTTGAGGGTGTTGGATCTAAATACCTTAAGTTTAAATTTCTTGTAGTTTATTCTTGTTAATTTAGGATTAAAAGAGATAAGATTCTATCATGATTATTAGTTTTATCATAAAAATACTCTAGATCTATTTAAAATATAAATTTCTTGGACCTAATTAATCCTTTGAATCCTCAAACCTTAGTTAGATCTTATCATTGATAGAACTCTTTTCTCACAACTCGTGTTTAGATTAAATAGTTATCATATTAGTTATTTGATTAAAGTTTATCACTTTAATTTGCAACTTATATATAATCACACACCTTTTAACTTAATAGTTACAATAGATCCTTGTATGGAGACAAAATCTAGATTTATTGTTCTATATTACTTGCTGAAATGGTGCACTTGCCTTTAGATTTTAGATAGGAAATTGATCACCAAGTTTTTTATGCCTTTACTAGAGATTTAATCCTAATAATATTAGAAAAATATTGTTGTCAATTACTCTAGATTTTGACTTTATTAGTTTTGTCAATTTTTATTTTTATTTCTTTTTATACAATTTATTAATTTTCTTGTTTGATTTTTAATCCCTTATTATGTAATTTTTGTGTAAACTCATGATAAAAAACTCAAGCAACTATTATTTCACATTGAGATAGAGAAATTTGTGTGCAATATAAGAAAAACACAAGCAAGTACTTTAAGCAAATTAGAAGATGAATCTACTAAAAAAGTACAGTTTGAGTGTGAAGCTAAATTACCTACCATGGAACCATAAAGAGAAGTGATGGTATTGAATCCCTAAAAGGGAAGGGAAGGGAATTGACTATGATAGACTTAATAATAGGGAATAATAATGTGCCAATTGCTAGCATTATAAGGTAAAGAGTGAATTCCAATAACTTTGAGATACCCTATAAGATTATTTCTATGGTTAAGGCATCACAATTTTGAAGATTAACAATTAAGGATCTGAACACTTATCTAGAGACTTTTTTAGACATCTGTTATCTTGTCAAGTATAATGGAGTATAAGGCGATGTAGTTAACCTAAGTCTATTTCCTTTTTCTCAAACAGGGTTAGAACATGGCTCTCTACATTGTTGCCTAGTTTTATTACCTGTTAGAACATGGCTCTCTACATTATTGCCTAGTTTTATCACCACTTGGGATGAACTTATGGAGATATTTCTTTTTAAATTTTCCTACCAACCAAAATAGTGAAGAAGAAAAAAATCACATCTTTTTTCCAGTTTGAGAAAGAGAATTTGTATCAAGCTTAGGAACGGTTTAGGGAAATGTTGGTGAAATGCCTAAGCCATGATTTCAATATTTGGAAACATACTGATATTTTTTTATACAGGTGATATTCCTTTTACAAGAAATACTATATAGATATTCTAATTATCATTGGGAGATCTTTTATGGCAACTACAAGGAATATCATTCGTTTATAATGCAAAAACTCATCTTAAGATGTCAAGATGAGGAAGTAATTTTTAATATATTTGAAGCAATGAAGCGACCCTCTTCTCTTGATTCATGCAACTTTATTGACATTAAATTTTTTTTATATTGATCCTAATGTTATTCTTTATATAGATCAATTTTAGAAAGTATTGACACACTTATATGATTATGATGAGGATGAGAAAGGGATCTTATAAGTTCCTAGATAGTTGGATGCATGCCAGGAGTACTTGAATTGAGTACAAGTTAAGAGATATGAGTTCTTAAAGAGACTAATTAAGCCTCTTCTAAAACCATTAATTGAAAAACCTCATATTCTTAAACTTAAATATACTTGGTTATGATTATTTCTTCTTTATTAATAAACATAATGGAATACAAGTTGTTGAGAGTTTTATAGGAGCATAAAAGTGCTTTGGGATGGATGATAGTCGATATTAAGGGGATTATCCATTCTTTTTTCACATACAAGATCTTTATGGAGGCAAGAATCAAGCTGTTAGTGTAACCTCAATAATGACTAAATCCAAATAGTCATTATTAAGGTATTAAAGCTTTTGGACATAACTATTACCTTTCTTATCTCTAATGCTACATGGATAAGTCATGTGTAAGTAGTATTAAAGAAGGAAGTACTACCATTATATATAATAAACAAAATGAATTAATAACCACTAGCAAGGTTACAAGTTGTTGAATATAAGAAATTGAATGAAGTAACCTATAAAGATCATTTTTCTTTGCCTTTAAAAATCATGTGGTGAGTATATCGCTGACTAAAAAAATAATTTTTTTAAACTATCTAACTATGCAATGGGGAAAGTTAGGATTGATCTTATAGAGAATTAGTTAGTATTTTAGCTATTCCTAATATTACATAAAAGAAAAAGAAAAGAAATAAAAATCCACTGGTATGATGAAATTGAAATAAAACTAATAAAATGAGCACAAATGAACAATAACACAAAAGAATAAGAAACAGATAACAATAACGAAAAGTTAGATAAAAGATATTATCGAGATTCATAAATTACAATCGATCATCAAAAATATGTAAAATGTGTTATGCCTAAGATGTTAGTCTATAGACTTAGGTACAACCTTTGTCCTCATTCCTCCAATTTTAAATAAATCTACTATGATCATAAATTTATCCCTAGTTACATAATAACCTTGGATACACTCTTCATATTCAAAGGCCTAGTAGCATTAAACACTATGGAACATTTAAATTAAGTTATAATCTCACACGTGCGAATCATGTAACTTAAAGAATCAAAACTCTAGGGTAAGTTGATTAAATCTAAATTACAAATCCAATTAGATTATTGTCACGTATAGTAATCTCTAATGACAATTACAAATCAAAAGCTCAAATATAGCAATCAAATTAGAAATTATAAATAGTGTGATCAATCTTACATATAATCTCTAATTCTTAGCATTTAATTGGAATTTTAATCCAATTCTAGCATAAAACATAAAATCCATTAAAACTCACTTCTAAATTTCATAATTATTACCCATTAATCTATTAAATATCTTCTAACCCAAATAAAACTAACTTAACATAACTAAATTAGTAAAAATTGAAACTGAAATTGTAGGAAACCTAAAGAAAATAAGATTAACAAAGATGAAATTAAAGATTTAACATTAAATTAACAATATATAAAGGTTTAACAATTAAAGAAACAAAAAACAAATGAAATATATAAAAAATAAAATAAAATAACAAAACAATAATAAAAACAAAAGCAAACTAAGTATGCAACACCTAAACACATCTACTAAATGAACTTTAAAGACAAGAAATGAAAGAAAGCATCAAAACACCTAAATTTAGAGAGAAATAAAGAAACTAAAGGTTGCCCAAATAAGAGCCAAAAACTAACGAAAATGTTCTTCTCCAGACTTTAAATAGTCCTTAATCAGGGTTTGTAATGTTTAGATAGCAAAAAACTTAATTGTCCCTTGATTGGAGTGAAACAACATTTTTGGGAATTAAACGACTTTTAATAGTGACATAAACAACAACGTATAAGACCCACCATTTAAGGGTTTGATGCTTGAGGTTAATCAGTAGTTTTTTGGTACTTACATAGAATCGTTTATACCCGTCGTTTAACTTTCAGATCTTGAGTCCTTCATCTAGTTTGCTACAAATCACTTTCAAAATTGATCTTTTTAATTAATATTTGTTTCTAATGACTATTCCTGCCTTTAAACTTAAAATAAATACAAATAAAGCATTTATACATCAAAACAGGGATAAAATCACATTGAATCATACATGAAAATAACATAAATTGCACCCATATAATCAAGTAATTGAAAGATTAACTATGCATAGTTATCATTGTGATTTAGATAGATACTCCGAGTATCTAAAATTCAAGTAGCACCTGAGGATTAAGAAAAATATAACTATTTTTACCTATTCCTATAGCACTTTTGTTTATAGACACATGCTTTTTAACATGTGTAATGCTTTAGTTACTTTTTAATGTTATATGATGGAAATCTTTTCTAACATTGTAGAAACTTACATCAAGTTCTTTATAAAAAAACTCCTTTACTTTTTAGTGCTTCATCTGATAAATGTTTAGTTGATTTAGAGAAGATATTAAAAATATGTGAAGAGATCATTTTCATTTTAATTAGGAGAAATGTGATTTTATGATGCACGAGTATATTACTTTAGGATAAAAATATCTATGAAGGGCGCTGAGGTAAGCTCAGCTAAGGTAGGGGTGATTGTAAAATTGCTTCCTCCTAAATTTGTAAGAGCTTTTATAAGTTTTCTAGGACATGTCAGATCTTATAGGCGATTTGTTAGGGATTTCCTCAAAGTTTCTAGACCCATAGTTGAATTTTTTTCTAAGGATGTTGTCTTTGATTTTAATACTGATTGCATGCAATCTTTAAAGCTGTAAAAAGAAAAACTTATGAGTGCTTCTATTTTTATATCTCTTAAATAGTCTCTTCCTTTTGAATTAATGTGTGATTATGCAGTTGAAATTGTGTTAGATGAAAGGAAGGATAAAATTTTCCACCCTATATGCTATATGAATCAGACTCTTAATAATGCTCAAAAGAATTATACCACTACAGAAAAAGAGATATTAGCTGTGATTTTTGTGTTTGATAAATTTCGATCTTATTTAATTTTTTTCAAAGTGATTATTTATACAGACTATTTTACTTTAAAGTACTTAATATATACACAAGATGTAAAACCAAGACTAATTCGATGGGTTTTACTTTTGTAAGAATTTGATATGGAGATCTCTTATCTCCTCCCTCTTAGGGCGAGATCCTTTTTTCCGCTTGGTTTTTCTGGCTCTGATCTGGCTCTGGCTTCTTGCTG
This sequence comes from Pinacopodium congolense, assembly GCA_028565735.1. Taxonomy (NCBI): domain Eukaryota; kingdom Viridiplantae; phylum Streptophyta; class Magnoliopsida; order Malpighiales; family Erythroxylaceae; genus Pinacopodium; species Pinacopodium congolense. Next base: position 6,682 of record JAOXYD010077148.1, read on the forward strand.
ACTGCATAGTGTGATCTACAGGTCTTCTCATTTTTCTGGTCTCTAATGCCTTAAAGTGGGTCTCCCTTTCTCCCTCCCCTTTCGGCTATTCCTATTCCTTCTTTCTTCTTCGTCCTTGGCCTGATTCTGTTTCCTTTCTGGCTAAGCTTTGCAGTCCAAATGTCATCTCTTTTGTTTAGTCTACTATGTTTTTGGCTACTTTTCACTTCGCATTATGGCGACTATTAACAGGTCTCCCTTTCTACCCCTTTCCGGGCCTAGCTTCTAAAAGCGCGACTCCTTCTTCTCCTAAGCAGTTCCCCCAAGGCGATTCGAGTCAACCTTCTTCTAATTTTAGGATTCCTTGACCCCTAACAGGCGGCCCTTCTCGTATTAACTAGAAACAAGTGGTAGGTGAAGAGGTGGATTGTACTCTATGCTATTAGCCTAGAGGGTCAAAGATTGGTCTCCCCACTATAAAGTTTCTGTAAGACCTGAGCAACGAGTTAGAGCTCTACCTTAGTGGGGTTCTTTCTCGGTAAACATTCGACGCTCCCTTTATTAAATTCTTGGGTTGCCAAAAATTGGAAAAGTAAAGGGTTCACATAGGCTCTCTTAACTAAGGATAACCTGGTTCTATTTAAGTTTTCTAGTGATTTGGCAGCTAAAGGAGTTTTAGAGGTAGGGTTTTGGCATTTGTATTCCATTCCGATCTTTCTCCAGCTCTGGCGACCAGGGATAGCACTGGACAAAATCAAGCAACACCATATTCCTATTTAGATCAATCTTCACAATATTTTACTGGAATATTGGTCAACTAATGGGTTAAGCATTTTGGCGAGTGATATTGGCATTTCTTTATGCATGGATGAATAGATGGCGTTGAAGTGAAGGGCTAGTTATGCCCGCATTTGTGTAAGTGTCGATTTGAACAAAGAGCTTCTAGATTATATTCCTCTGCTACGGTTAGACAAGATGAATTTTATGATTGAGGACTCTGTCAGAGTATCATACCAATAGCGGCCCACTTTTAAGTAACAAGGGCTGCAATGGAGACTTACAGATCAATGATTCCAAAAGGGGGACTACGTTGAGTTGATAGAGGTTAACCAGCATGTAGCCTAGGGGCCAGGGACAACATAAGATAACAATGCAGAGTGTGGTACAGCTTAGGATTTGGGACTTTCTGTAACCCCATATGTGGGAGAACTTTAAGAAGGGCCAAGGCTTACTGCAGAAGAAGATGGGGGTGGGGCTCATTTGGCTGCTACAGGGTAGCTTCCTCAATAAGTCAATTCGGCTTATAACTTCGTTCTAAAGGAGAACTTGGTCCACTCTAAAGGGGTAAGTTCTTGACATATTTAGTTGGAGTCAAAGGCTGGGTCCTCAAATGGTAGGCAGAGCGAAGAGGCAACTTTATCGTCTCAAGAAATTACAAAAATCTCTGAAGGTCATAAGGAACTAATGGGTGACACTTGACAAAGTCTTCAGAAGAAGAAGAAAGCTAGAAAGTAGAATAAAGCCCAAGGGGATCAATTTGTTTCCCTGATCAATGTCAATTATAGCTTGGAACATTAAAAGCCTTAATCAGCCTTCAAAATAATAAGTAGTTAGGGAGTTCATCAAAGATAATAAGCCAATGATCATTAGCCTTTTGGAAACAAAACTACAAAGAGAGAAACTTAGCAGTTTGAATATTTTTGGAGCTCACTAGAAGTCCCTGTCTAAACATAACCACCATCATTATGGTCATATAATCATTGGGTATGAGGAGGAATCCCTTTAGGTTTAATAATTTCTTATCTAAAGTAGAGGGTTTTAAGGATGCTATTATTCGAGGGCTATTTAAAGAAGTCTATGGTATGAAGGCTTACCAATGCGTGAAGAAATTTCTCTTTATAAAGGAAGAACTAAAGTTCCTCAACGTAGTTTACAGGGAATGGAAAGCCAGGGATTTTTTGAAATCAAGCGGGAACTCCAAAATTTTCAGCAACTTTTATACAACAATCATGGGGACGTATCTTTATTCCTTAAGAAGAAACAGGTATTGGAGAGGTTTACTGCAACGCTGCACAACAGTGATTCACTCCTCAAACAACAATCTAGGATTCAATGGTTGAAGGATGGAGACAAAAACTCCCAGTTCTTCCATAGCTCAATATGTGCTCATAGGAATCACAATCGTATAACCTACCTCCCGAAGTTGGCTCAAGGGAGAGCTTACTCTCAAGATGAGCTTAAGCATGAAGCGTTGCTGTATTTTAAGGCTCTATTGGGAGTCCCTATCACTAACTCTGCGTCCATAGCTTTGCTTAAGACTTTTATAAGTCAATCTCTCCCAGATGTAGAGATTTAAAACGTAGTCAAACCCTTTACTGCCAATGATGTGGAGAGAGCAAATTTTGACTTGCACCTGAATAAGGCTCTTGGGCCGGATGGGCTTAATAGCCATTTCTTTCACAAGTCCTAGCCTTTCATCAAAGATGTGTTCACATATGCAGTCTTGGAATTCTTTAAAAAGGGTAAGATGCTAAAGGAAATTAATAAGACCTTCATTTTTTTAATACTCAAGGTGTTGAACCCTTCCTCTCTTCATGAATTTTGTCCTATTTCTTATTGCAACTCTCTTTATAAAATTATTTCCAAAATGCTAGTCTTGAGAATGAAATCTATGATAAACTTACTAGTTGATGAGAATCAAGCTGCATTCATTGATAATAGGCTGATAGGAGATAATGTGCTTTTAGCTCAAGAACTTTTTAAAGGTTATGGCCAGAAAAATGCAGCTAAAATTTATGCTATAAAGGTAGACTTCCATAAAGCTTATGATACCTTCAATTGGGACTTCCTTGTTTATGTGTTTGAAGCCTTTGGTTTTCTTAAAAGATTTGGGACTTGGATTTGGCAGTGTATATCCATCCCTGCCTATAGAATTTTCATCAAAGGAGAACCTATAACATTGTTTAAAGGACAACGAGGACTTCAACAGGGTGACCCTCTATCTCATCATCTTGAGAATGGAGGTTCTTTCCAAATTGCTTACTTATAACATTGCTCATAATTCTAGCTTCCGTTATCACATCAAATATAGGAAAGTGAGACTGCATAGCTTAACATTTGCTAACAACCTTTTGTTGTTCTTCAAAGCTCATAATCAATCACTTAGCCTTATCAATACCTCCCTATATCTTTAAAGGCTTTTTTGGGCTGGAATTTAACTTAAACAAAAGCATTCTGATCTTATCCCAGGCTTCCAAGGCAAATAAGGGTTGGTTTTCTCAAATCTCTAGCATGTAAGTCAAAGACCCGTCATTCACTTATATCTGGCTGCCTATCACAACTCGAATGCTCCACTTTGATGACTGCTAGCCTCTAATTGAGAGAATTCAGAGAAGGATTTAGTGCTAGAGTAACGGATTGCAGTCTTTTAATGGCAGGTTTCAACTAATCAAGTCGGTGCTAAATTCTTTGCATACTTTTTGGTCTGGTCATTTTTTATTAGCTAAAGGATTGATTAAAACCATTAAGAGAATGCTACGTAGATTTCTTTAGGTAAGTCATCAAAACTGGAAGTTTATGGCGAAAGTAAATGGTCTGAGGTATGCACACTGATTAAGGAATGAGGACTGGGTGTGTACTTAATCAATTTATGCCACAAGGTGCTAATGGGGAAACGTTTATGGAGACTTCTAAATAAAAAAAATTCCTTATGGGTCCGATGGACCTTTAAGTACATAATGAAGAATAGTAGTTTATAGCAGGCATATATTAAGAGCCATCATTCATATTTCTTCAAAAATTTGCTCAATCTTCAACAATTCGTGGCAAGTAGTATCAGATGCTCATAGATAAAAGTGAAACTATATCCTTCTTTTTTTATAACTAGAACCATTTAAGACCCTGTGTAACTTAAGGCACTATGAGCCTCTCCGACATTATATTCCATTAGATGCCAAAGTTAAGGAGTGCATAAGTGGTAGAAGATGGGTCAACTTGCACTCGAGTATGCAAAATCTCTTCCCACCTTACTTGCCTAATCTAGGAAAGGAAGATGATTATCAATGGATAGAGGACTAATATGGAAATTCACTAATAAATCTTGTTGAAGGATCTTCAACACAATTGGACGGATCCAAGATTAGTTTTCCAAAGTTTAGAAAAAATTTCTCCTTCGTAAGGTCTATTTTTTCCTATGGGTTTGTATTAAGCAAAGGCTTCCAATTATGGCTATTCTTCATTTTCTAAATCTACCTCAAAATTGCTGGCTGTATGACTGGCCTTCCGAAACTTTTTCTCACTTGTTCTTTCACTGTACTTACTCCATGTTTATCTGGGCCAACATTCAATAGATCTACAAAATTGATAGTCATTTAACATCTTTTGATGGCATGATGAATTGGATAGTTAGTAACAGGAATAATATGAAGCAGAACTTGACTCTGGCTTTGATAGCCTTTGGTTCGACAGCTTATAATATGCTGAAAGAGAGGAACGCTAGATGATTTCTCCAAGAAAGAACCGCCAAGGAATGAGGGCTTCATGAAACCCTATTTTAGATCAAAGAATAGGTTTAGAGTTCAGGCCTGGATTAAGGGACAGGTGCTATCATAGTGATGTCCAGGCGAATTATTTATAGAGGAAGTTAGTAACTTTTAGTTTTAGGTGACCTTATGCTATTACTTCAGGGATTGGGGATCCCTCGCTGGTGGAGTCTGTCTTATAGAGAAGGCTGGGTGGTGGATTTTTACAGCAAAGGAATTGTGCTAGTTGCTTCTATGCACTGGATTGGATGGAGCTAGTAACTTCACTGTGCTTTTGACTAAGAGACTGGCCATTGCAGGAAATTACTTGTGTTTGGCATAAAAGGAATTGACTTCTTGTAATAGTTACCTTAACAGCTTTCTAAATGGAGGGAGCAGGTCCCATCTAGTCTACTATGGATGCAGGCGGTGACTAAATAGATTTAGCGTCTTACGGGGATCTTTATCTAATTACTTAAGAGGGACAAGGGCCTTCTGGTGTGTAGATTTGTCCTAGGCTTCCTTGTCTTTTTTGGCTGTCGCTTGTGATTTTGCTTTGACCTCGATTTTTGCTTTAACTTGCTGTACTAACTTTTTGTTGATTTAAATTTAATTATTTACTTAAAAAAGAATTTGATATGGAGATCAAGGATAAAAGGGAGGTAAAAGATTTGGTAAGTGATCATCTATTTGGCTAAGTAAAGAAGTAATAGAGAGGAGCAAAGTTACAAATATCAGTACCATATCAGTACTAGTTTTTGTCTCGAAAAGGTACTATACCCATATCTACCCATACTAATATCAATACCAATATCAAATAACTTTTAAAGTTTATAAAATGATCTCCGGATTTTGTAAAATTTATAAAATAATCCTTGTATATATTATGCATCTCATATAAACATAATTGTAACATATCTCAAACAATTAATTAATACAATAAATATAATACAATTTTCACATATTTCTTAAATAAATCACTATTTAAATTAATATGACAAAAAATCATCAAATTATCATAATTTAATATCAAAACATTAAAACATCATGAAATAGTAATAATATCCGTCAAACAACTATTATCTTTATTTCTATTGATACTAATATAATATAGTAATATAACTATAAGATTAATAATAATAAATTATTTATATAAATTGTATTTTTATATAAATTTTAAATTTATTAATTAGATAAAAAATTTATTCATTATATAAAAATGTTATTAATTATTTAATAAAATAATAAATATTGATATAAT
>JAOXYD010077159.1:0-12441 GCA_028565735.1 Pinacopodium congolense
ACTTAACATCCCTAACCTTTAAAGATTCTTGATTAGGGAAAAAGGATATTACGGATAGAATCGAATGACTATTAATATCAATAATTGAAGCATCTGAGGCCGTATTAATTAGGGATAAATGATAGAAGGAATTGTTTTCTTTTCAAAATTCACCTTTGTCGAGTGTAAAGTTATTTTAAATCTTTTTATACCGACTAATGCATCTTTTTTCTAAGACTTGAAGTGGGAAATTAAAAAAGTCAAATCACACCATCTCTGTAATAGGTAAATGCTTCTTTTCTTCCGAAGTTGTCAGAATTATTCGTAATAAGATATTGGCTAGAATTGAAAAGGTCTTATTAATAAAATTTCTAGTTATATGACATGATTCAAGCCTTTCCTTTTGGGGATTTTGAAGTTACAAATGGCCAAACCACCTTCAAAGTTAATGGTCAAAGAGTCAAGTTTTATTCACTAGCCTAATTAAGGAATTTGCTAACACTTTCACTCTTTATTATCCTCACTGATCTAGGTTTCTCTTTGTTTTCATTATTATTGTTTTATGTGTGTTTTGTTTTCTTTTGTAGTTGGTGTGATTCTCCAGTTCTTTATGCTTTCTAGTTGCCCTTATCTTGTGGTCCTAGATTTTCTTCGATTTTAACTATTATAGAGCAAGGCTTTAGTTTATTATACCCGATGCTTTTATTTATTTATATCATTTTCAAGTATAATTTCAAGTTATGAATACCTTTTAATGGAGCGAGATTCAAATTATTTTACCATTCCAATTGCTTTCTTTCATTTTCTCCCATATTTGTGCTCTGTTGTTATTTTATGAACATTAGAGACCAATGTTCAATTTAAGAGTGTGAGAGGGATATAATGATTTAGGTTGTATCACACTTAGATTTATCTTGTCCTACATCACATCCTTCTATCATCTTTTTCAAGTTAATCTATAATTCAGGAACATTTTTACATTTTGATGCATTTTTATTAGACATTTTCCTTTTTTTTCCATTTATTATGCCCCTCTTATATGTTATATGGTTGATTAGGCATATTGAAGATCAAATAGTTTTAAATTGTTTCATATTTTAATAATGATATCTCATTATCATTAAGAAATTCCATGTTAAAAATGCATATTTCTTTAAGTAAAATGTGCTTTATTTTAAAATATATCTTCATATTGTTTAATTTTAATGAAAAAATGAAAAAGAAAAGAAAGTAAAGTATTAAATAAGTGAGCTAGTTTTATTCACTCTCTTGACTTTGAACTAATTCGTGGAAGTTGAAGGGTGGTGTTAGTACCACTTGATGTGATGTGACTCAGTTGAGTAACTAGGGGTTGTTCACGATAAAATATTTTCCTTTACATTGAGGAACTTCTCAACCAAACTTTAAAAAGCTCACTTTTTTGCTTATGTTTTGTTTTTAAATGAATAAGTGATGAATGGTCGTTTGAAAGATAATACATCTTGCTTTAATACTATTTATTTTACTTATGGAATTGAAGTTGTGATCTAGATTGAATTTAATGAAATATGAAGTAATTTGAAGTCTTTTATGACTTAATAGGCTTAATTGGTTATATAACATGTTTTAGGTTCATTGTCTTTGAAAACCTAAGGGCTTGTTTAGTATAGCTTTGGTTTTGTGTTTTGGTTTTTTGTTTTGTTAAACACAGAAATTGAAAAAGATAGCACACTAATACAACACAAAAATTGGAGACAATACACAAAAATCAATACAATTATATAAAAACTACAACTAAAAATCACAACCAATAGCAATACCAAACAACCCCTAAAGGAAATCTTTCTAGTGATGTTGTTTGATAGGTTAAGCAAGTTCTCCTATGTTTATAGGCTGTCTTGAGCTTAATGATTGATTGATTTGCTTGGGAACAATAAAAATCCTAAGTGTGTGGGAGCTGTAAGCTTATAGGTTTTATGCATTTTCATATCAATTTAATGTTAATTTAAGGTTCATTACTCCCAAATTGATGTTAAAGTGTTTGATTATCTGTTTAATTAATGTACATTGTAGTTGGAAGATTAAAAGTGAAGAAAATTAGAGAAATTTCTATAAAATTTCTAAAATTTAGAGTAAAAAAGCAGCACCTTTCACCCCACCATTTAGCTATTAAGACCAACTGTTTTGCTTAATTTAGGGATCAAAACGCAGGGGTTTAAATGACGTTGTTCTACTCTCTACCAAGTGTCATTTAAGTATTTATCAAGCTTTTTCTAGCTAGATCTTCATCTCCTATTAGTTGCAACTTATGCAACTTGCCTCCAACTTGCAGTTGACATATATATTGAGATTCTGAAGCTAAAAACAATAAGAAACACAGAGAGAAACATAGATTTAAAGAAGATTTTCATATTCTCTCAAAGTTTAGGTCTCTTTTCTTATTTTCATCAAATTTTCTAATTTTGTTTACAGATTTAGCTTGTTATTTAAGATTATAAAAGCTCAATCACATATCCCAAACCTGTAGACATGTTTGTAGCTACTTTTGGTGCATTCTAACATCATTTTCTATATTGAAATCTACTCTTATACTTATTTATTCAAAAACATGATGAACATTATGAATATGCTTTCTTTCTTGATTCAAAGGATTGGCTGAGTTAAATTTTAGCTAAGGAATGGTTAGTAGATTATTTGCATGTTTAGATGTGATTAAGGGTTGTCTTTTATTTATTTGAGTGCTCAAAGCTAGTCTTGAATGTATCATTTAACATAAAGATGACAAATGGTTAAGTAGAGGACCAATCACTTAATCCATTGGAAAATTAGTAAGTAATTTGATTTTAATTAATACATTATCATTAATTGATTGATCTTAAGGGTGTTAATTTGAAAACATGGATTTTTTTCATATGTGATCGTATATGGCTTGCTTTTTTATATTCAAAACACGTAAGGTTAGCTAATTTATTCTTTGAACTATAATTAACTTCCTTTAAGTCTCTTTTTTGTATGGATGTCTTCTTTTTTAGAAATTTCTTAAAAATTCAAGCAAAGCTGTATCTTCATCCTCAGTTCCACTTATAAAGGTGTTATCATCTCTATGCACCTTCTTTGATGCTTTGAACGCCATAATCTTTTTCTTTTGCATGTTCTCCTCCTTTTATATCTCCTTTAATCTCATCTCAGGTCTTTGGCTTTTTAAATGGTTGTCACCTTAGCTTCCTATGACTTTGGAAGTGACCTAAGGATCTTCCTCATAAGTTCAACAATTAGACTAGGTCTTTGCTAGACCTTTTTAAGTATTTTAATAATATTTATAAACCTTAAATACATGGAAGATATGGACTCATGAAAAAAATTATATTGGTGAATTAACATACTAACTTTGCTTTCCTTAACTTAATTTGTCCCTATATAAGTCACTTTTAAGGTACGCCATATTTCATAAGCCGCTTCACACATAGATATTCTATTGAATTCATTTCTATTTATAATACAATATATAATATATATGCATAGCCTTTTTGTTTAAGGATACTAATTTTTCATCACTACTATTCCATTCATCCTCGATTTTAGATACATTTTGGTTTTCTATAATTTTTTATGGCATAAGAGTTTTTTGTAACACTATTTTCTATAGTTTGACACAATCAGCCATAAGAAAGCATCTCCTTCTACTTTTCTAATAAAGATAGTCATTTCTATTGAATAGGGAGCCCTACTACTCTTTTGATCTTTTACATTTTTTAAGAGGGCAAAGGTATTCATGTGTATCATATCTTTTTCTCACTAATTTGCTAGAATTAAACTATGTAAAGACTAAGCGCTAATACTACTTATTGGTTTTATTTTATACATAAGAAAGGGGTTAAAAGTTTTACAACTCAATGATTCCTAAATTCACAAAGTCCTCTAAAGTAAAGCAGAAGCTTAATAATAATTTCAGTAAGTAATATGTACAAAGTAATGAGTAATATAAACATTTTGCAATAATGTAGAACTTTAAGGTAAACGGATAGAGAAAGAGTGTGTAAATCAATTTTTATAATGGTTAGATGTCAACCTCTACACCTACGTCCACTCCCTAACACCTTATTGAGTATTTCATTATCTCAAATGTCAAATATATAACATGGTGATCTCTTTTTCAAAGTTTTAGGATAATCTTTATAATTCTAGTATTTTTAATTATACAACCTTTCAAAAATACACTTGAAAATATATTACTTAAAAGTGTTTGATTAGGGCTCACAAACCACTTAAGAATATATACACAAATAAGTTCACAAAACTTTAACAAAAATAACATGAAACTCAATCAAATCTTATAAAAACCGGTTTAGATCACTTATATATGTTTCTTAACTCTTAGATGCTTTTCACTCTTCCTAATACATTTATTTATAATGAAAATTAGGCTTGCTAGCCTTTTATAACATTTTTCAACATTAAAAATTATTTAATTTATTTTCCTATTGGTTTTTACCCGTTGGTATGCTATTCTTATTGAAACTAGTTAATTAATACCCTGCATCAATTGACTAGTGACTAGTCGATCGATATATAACACTAGTCAACCAGTCAGACATGAAATAGCCTATTGGTCGACCCTATTAAACCCTATAGTCGACCAGTGATTGATCAAACACTATCGATTGGTTTTTAACACTCCAAAACCTAATCAAACACATTCAAACTAACCCAAAATAATTCAAAACACTTTTTGACTTTTTCTTAACTCACATACACATGAAAAACTTCACCGAAAATATTTTTATTCATTAAAAGGATTATTTTAAAATATTTTTCACACATTTTTCTCTTAATTATGTAACCTATGTGCATAATCTAAATATGAATCTAATCATACATGAAATGAGCCCTTTTAAGTACAATGATATAAGATCAGGTAAAACTTACATAAAAAGGTACAATAATAAGCCTATTTAAAGCCTAACTTGGTCTCCTAACTTGAGTCCTCTTCACTTGATCATCATAAGCTTCATTTAGCTCCAAGATTCCATACCTTGTTTCTTTAGCACTTCATCAATATATTTACTCTAAAACTCCATAAGTAATTTATTTAACACTTCATCAATATACTTATCTTTCAAAACCTTGAATACAATAAAACATTAGTATCGAGGTTATTTTGTCATTATCAAAATAAAATGGAGCCTCCCTTAATTTAACATCATCCTTTCCCAGACCATTACTTCTTATTTTTTATAAATCTTGAAGTAACCAAAGGAATTTCTCTTTAGAGAAGAATGCAAACAGGCCTTCCATAAACTAAAGAAATATTTTCATAATCCCCTATTGCTCTCAACCTCCTTACTAGTAGAAGATTTGTATTTTTACCTTATAGCATTAAATGAACCTGTAATTTTTGTCCTATTTAAGGAAGGTTGCATAAAGTAAAAATCAGTGTACTATATGAGTAAGACTCTACAGAGGAAATAGATGTGGTATAACAAGCCTGAAAAAGTTGCCTTTACCTTGGTTTCCTCTGTGTAAATACTAAGATCATATTTCCAAGTCCATATTATAAGTATTATGATACACCTACTAGTTTATCAAATTCTCTATAAGCTAGGCTTCTTAAAGAGGTTAATCTCTATAAAGCTAAGTGAGTTTTCCATATGCATCGTACCAAGGTCTTATTCTCAAATCTTTCGGTTAATGCCAATTTTTTGGTCGAATGCCTTATAGGCTCACTTGAGAGTAGTGAAAGAAGGAAAGAAAACCCAATGGATCATTTACATAGATGGATCTTTAAGCTAGGATGGAAGTGACACAAGCACTTATGCAAGAATCATATGGTTTAGAAGTCAAGCTAGTCTATACACATGAATTTCTAGTGTTTAATAATAAAGCTAAGTATGAGGCCCTATTATGTATATAAGATTTGCACGGTGTAACAAACTTTAGAATTTCTTGGTACGGTTTGATTCATAGGTTATCTTAAATTAGGTTAAAGATGCATATGAAATAAGAGAGAATCCTTGTAAAAATATCATCTAAAGCATACAACTTTGGTGCAAGGAATGACTATGGATATTGAACTAATACCAAAGAAAAAAATAGTGAAAATTTTCCCTTCAAGGTGGGGGTGGAAGGAAACAAACTCCAAATGTATGATGCTATATATAAAAAAAGGACTGAATGTGTTACAAGCACTACAAGCATATATATAAGAACAAGCATATGAATGGGTAACAGAATTGACGAAATATATACAAATACGTCAGGCCAAAGATGCAATTTACACTTAAAAGTTTTAGGGCATGTTTAGTAGGTTGTATGTTTTGGTTTTTTTTGTTGTGGTTATTGTATTTTTGTATTGATTATTGTGTTCTCTTTTTTTATTTCTATACTATATTAGTGTATTTTCTTTATCGATTTTTTTATTTGGAAAAATAGGAACCAAAAACCAAAAATCAAAGTGGAACTAAACATGGCCTTATAAAACGCCTGGGTCAGCTCCTACTGTTGTCTCTAATAATACTTTCCAACCGAACATGAAAAAAATAATACTTACTGCAACCTGAATAGGGGGCAAAAGTAACAATAGAGAAAATGATAGGGGCATACTTTGACCTTTTTTGAAACATCGAGGTTAAATATGACTAATGTCTAAAGAAATCATTTGTTAAACTATGTCAACATTTGATATATTTAGATGGTCCCACTATGACGTTACATAAGCTAACGTAATAGCCTAAGAACTAGAAATTGAAAAAAAAAACCAACTTCATTAAGCTCTATAACGCTATTAATACTGTTTTGAAAATGTTAAGGTACAACTTAGTACCATAGATAACGACATGGATTTACTTGAGCCTTTTAAAAAATGTTAGGGTTCAATTCATAATTTTTGCCAAGTACGTAAAGTACTAACAAGCAAAACGGAAGCGTGGTACCTTAGTAATGGATTTGTAAAATATACCGTAATAAACAGAAAACTAGTCTCATTACTACCCTATCTACTATTAGAAAGATGGAAGTAGTCGATTACTAGAAGAATGCTACAAGGAGGATCGTGTGGAGTGCATCTAGGCACGTAAACCCTTGGTCATATGTTACTAAGGCATGCAAGTATATCTATCGAAAATAAGCAAAATATATTGAACTCGCGTGTAACTCTAAAAGAAATAAGTGCTCATTAGTAAAATTTTAAAAAAAGATAAACATATATATAGTGTGTGGCTATATGAAGAAAAAGAGCGAAGTAGGAGAAAAATTAACCAAAGCAGTAATATGAATTAAGCATTTTTCATTCATAATCTTTCATGGTAGAATACTAGCTTATATGAAGATCCTCGCATGCTAAGAAAAAAAAAGAAATTAAATATAGGCTTTAAAAAAGTTGCCTCATCTTAAGGGGAACAATTACAAGGTTGAAGGATTGGTCTTAAAGAAGATCCGCAAACTCATTAATATAGGCCATCTTTCGCCTCCTCAACAGGATGTCTCTCAAACTAAAATCTCCTAAGATTTCAAGTCATTAAGGGGCCATTTGATTGAGCTTTTGGTTGTAGTTTTTGATTGTGGTTGTTGTATTTTTGTATTGGATTTTGTGTATTTTTATAGATTTTTGTGTTGTCTGTCCTGATTTTTGTGTGATATTAGTGTTTTTTTTTTTATTTCTATGATGTTCTTTATTAATTTTTGTGTTTAGAAAATCTAAAAACTAAATCTGAAAACTAAATCCGAATCAAACAGGCCCTAAAGTTTAGGTCTGGATGCTTTAGGCTCAGTAGTTTATAGAAGCCATTAAGCGCCTCAACAAACGAGTCTGCCTTGTCTTACTCTTTAAGAAGTTATGAAAGAACTACAATTTATATGGAGTGATTATCTTGCCTAGTAAAGCCTTCCCTAGAAATTTAAGGTTGTTAGCTACTTTCCATATCCTCTTCAAGACTGCTAAGGATGTCACCAATTTGTCATTTTGTAAGGCTAGTTTTAAGCCTAAGTCCAAGTGGATCTCTCCAATTGCAATGTTGCCTCTTATTTCATACAGCCAGTGAACTTTTAAATCCATAAGAGGTGGAAGTGTTAGGAATTAATTCGAGCAACATTGCAGCAATCACAACAAAAGTATACATTCGCCATGTTATGCTCAGCCAATGGTCAAACGATCTCTCACACACACTCGGCTTTTGTAGTCTTCAGGGATAATTAGGCCTTTGTAGACTTGAGGACCTATGTCACTCTTTCTCAAACACAAAATCAATGACCTTGATATCCCACCGAGGGTAAAAGATGCAATTTCCTGCACTGACTTTCCCGCCTGGGGAACTCTATCTACAGGCGTTGGCTTAGGCCATGTTTAGTTTAGTTTTAGTTTTTGGTTTTTATTTTTTGTTTTTCTAAATAAAAATCGATAAAGAAAACACACTAATACAACATAAAAATCGAAAAAGAAAACACAACAATCAATACAAAATACAACAACCACAACCCACATCCCAACTAAACATTCCCTTAACTTTGTGTCATGTCCATGACTATTCCCGTTGAGTGTAGGGTTATCCCTTCTTCTCTTCTTAGAAGTAGTGGCTACAACACTACTTTCCCTCTTCATCAATTTTAATAATCTGAAGATCCTAATATCTACCAACATTTTATAAAAGGACTAAGGTCCTAGCGTTATTTATAGTAACACGATACACCTGAATATTAATTAAAGGATACTCATAGCCAATTAATATTATGCCAATTCTCAATAATTACGCTATCACCCAACCAATGAGGCATTACAATCAGGCGTTATAAACCCATTTGACGGTGACATAACTTCAAAAAAAATGATATGGTAATGCTAAAATGATTTCTAAAAGCCTTTTTAGTAATTAAAATTATCAAACATAACTCAAGTTACATAATTATATTAAAATAATAATAATATTTATAAATTAAAATATTAATTTATGTTATGTCAACTTTAAAAACCATGCGTACATTGAAAAACATCAAAGGAACTATGTCCTAACTGTATTCTCGATCACATCAACAGCATATTCATCATGAGAGTCGATGGTGGTTTTGCCTTTTACTTTACCAATGGCATCTATAGCTCTAGGCAATACTCATCTCATCGATCGACCATATGCAATGTACGTCACATGAACTAGCCTTGAGTCAACAAAAACGTTGTAGTGTGGGGAAGCCTTTTTTTCAACCTTGGACTATTTTGTATGGTTTATCTTCACCATAAAAAGGGCTTATGGAATTAAATCATCATTGGTATCGTTGGGGGCTTCCTCTCCCCATGTTCTAATAAAGGTTCTAATTATAGAGGGAAAATCTAGACTAAAGGAGTTAAAATGTCTGCTCTTCGAATGGTAGCAAGGGAAATTGTCAACTCCAATATCAATACTAACCCACCTCAACTAGGTGCAATGTCCTTACCCAATCTTAGCAATTCTAATACCAAGAAGTCCTACATCTTAACTAGTAGAGAAATGGATGAAAAAAGGAAAATGGCTTTTATTTTTTGTGTGATGAGAGGTTTACCCTTGGCCATAGATGTAAGAAATGGAAATTGTATATGCTCACTATTAAAGGAGATGAACTATAGGAAGTAGAAGCTGTTGAGGAGACTAATGTATAGATGGTGATTGAGGACTCCTTAACTCTTCAATTGTCTATCCATGCTATCAATGGTACTTGTAGCTTCCAAACTATGAGAATCAAAGTCAGTGTGGGTACCAAAATATTATTTATTTTAATCGACTTAGGTAGCACACACAATTTTTAGATGCTAAAGTGGCAAAATACTTAGGTTGCATTTTGGAAATATAGCTAAGCTTAAGATTTCATTAGCTAATAAGAATGAATTGATCTACAAGGATATGTGCAAAGCCTTTCAATGGAATATGCAAGGATATAAGTTCATAGCTGACTTCCTTATCTTACCCTTAGATAATTATGACATGGTGTTAGGTATTCAATGGTTATCGAAATTGGGTGATATGATCTAGATCTTTAAGCAACTACAGATGAAGTTCCATGTCAGATTGCAAGAGTACTTATTGAAGGGAGAAATTGCAAATGAATTCCAAATAGTGACCAATGAGGATATGCAAAAGTTGTTGTCTAAAAATTCACAACTATCTTTAACTTAATGTTATGCTATTGCCTTGCAACTTCTCTTAGTTTCCAATAATTCCATCGAGGCAGATTTGGAAGTAAGAGCTAGCAACTTACCAATAACCTTAATCTTACTAGAATTTATAGTAGTCTTTTAAGAACTAAAGGACTTACCACCACATAGAACCTATGACCATAGAATCAAGTTGAAATAGGATGCACAACCAGTTTACATTCGTCCTTATGACTATGTCACATTACAAAAGGATATTATTGAGAATATGATTCAAAAAGTTGCTAGATCCTAGCATAATTTATGCTAGTACCTCTCCCTTTTCTTCTCCTATTGTCTTAGTTAGAAAAAAGGATAACATCTGGAGAATGTACATGATTACCATATCCTTAACAACACGACTACCGAGGATAAATTTCTTATACCTATCATAGAAGAATTACTAGATGAATTGTAAGGGGCTTCCATCTTCTCTAAGTTGGATTTGCAATCTGGTTATCACTAAATTTTCATACATCCAGAGGATATTTACAAAACTACCTTTAGGACACATGTTGGCCATTATGAATTTTCGGTGATGTCTTTTGGCCTCAACAGTGCACCATTCACTTTCCAAAGCCTTATGAATGAGGTTTTCTAGCCTTACCTAAGGAAATTTGTCTTCTTTTTTTTTTTGTAATAATCTCATCTATAGCAAGGATATGACTCAACATGCCATTCATCTTACTAAGGTCTTTCAATTACTACTTAATAAAACTTTATTTGTCATGCTTAGCAAGTGCATTTTTACAGCATTATCTATTGATTATTTGGGTCATATTATCTCCCACATTGGAGTAGCTACTAATTGAAGTAAAGTGTTGTAAATTCAAGCTTGGCCTAGTCCATAATCTGCCAAACATCTTCATGGCTTTCTTGGTTTAGCTTGATACTATCGTCATTTCATCAAGAACTATGCTCAATTTTCTCATCCCCTTAATCTCCTAATTAAGAATGATGTGGTGTTTTAGTGAACTGATGTTTCCCAACAAGCCTTTAACAACCTTAAACATGCTCTCACGTCTGCTCTAGTTTGGGCCCTCCTTAATTTCCATCAATATTTTATTATAGAGGCAAATGCTTCCAGCATAGGTATTAGTGTTGTTTTGGTGCAGAATGGCCATCCACTTACCTATATTAGCAAAATGTTATCTCTCCACCACCAAGCACTTCCTATTTATGATATAGAGTTGTTTGTTATTCTCTTTGCTGTCAAAAAATAGGAGCAATACTTGATGGGTTGACATTTCATCATTAAGACAGACCATAAACCCTTGAAATTTCTCTTTGATTAAAAGCTCACAACTCCAAATCAATTTACCTTGTTGTCCAAGTTAATGGCTTTTGATTAAGAAATCTAGTATTAATAAAGCAAACACAACTTGGTTGTTGGCTGTTGATGCTCTATCTCAATTACCTTCTTTTGATATTACATTACATGTGTTATCTTCGGTCTCTACTGACTTGTTGGACAAGATTAAAGCTTCTTGGCACCAAGGCCTTATCTTTAAGCCATCCTTCACATTCTGTTACAGGGCCCATCCTTTTGAATTTACACTTGGTCTTATGATAAACTCTTATGGCAAGGTAAGCTAGTTATTGGTCCAGATGTTGAGCTAAAAAATTAGTAACTGCATCATTTCTATGGTAGTGCTCTTAGGGGCCATTCCAGGGTTCATACCACTTACCATTGTTTAACGACACTTATCTACTAGAAGAGGATGTGGAAGTTAGTCAAGGAGTTTATTCAGCTTTATGATGTGTGTCAAAGATACAAATCAAAAAATGTGGCTTCGCCTGGTCTGCTTCAGCCTGTACTAATTACTCATTCCATTTTCACATATATTATGCTGAATTTCATTGAGGGCCTTCCTAAATCTAAGGGCAAAAATGTTATATTAGAGGTGGTGGATCAGTTTGCAAAGTATGTGCACTTCCTTGCCCTTTCTCACCCTTACATAATTATTATGGTAGCTCAACTATTTTTGGACAATGTCTATAAGTTACATGGTTTTCTCGCCACCATTGTTAGTGATAGAGATCCAATCTTTATAAGTACATTTTGGCATATATTCTTCAAGCTACAGTGAGTGGAGTACGGCATTCATCCTCCTATCACCCATAAACGAGTGGCCAATCTGAAGTGGTTAATTATTACCTAGAGTCCTATGTTCAGTGCATAACTGGGGACTTTCCTAAAAGATAGTGTTCTTGGCTGTCTTTGATAGAATTTTGATATAATACTTCATACCATACAACTATTCACCTTACACCCTTCCAAGCTCTTTATGGCATTCCTCCACCGATGCACCTTCCATATTTTCCCAAGG
>JAOXYD010077168.1:0-12441 GCA_028565735.1 Pinacopodium congolense
TCTTAATTATAAAAATTTTATCTTAATAATTTTAATTTTTTTTCAAAAAATCACTGTATTTTTCATTTTTTTAAAAATCCCCTGTGTTTTTCATTTTTTTCAAAAAACCCCCTTTATTTTTCATTTTTTATCAAATACCCCTCTGTGTTTTTCATTTTTATCAAACACCCCCTGTACAGTAACTGTCACGTCAACAGCCACGTCACTTGCCACGTCAGCATAGTCAACCCGACACGTCAGCACACCCGTCACGTCAGTCACCACGTCAGCGCCCAGTCAGCCCTAAATAGTTTCAGGGGGTATTTGATAATTTTGTTAAAATACATGGGGGTCTTTGATATTTTTAAAAATACAGGGGGATATTTAATAAATGTTGAAAATTCAGGGGTAATTAGATATTGACTCTAATTCTAAAGGAAAAACTAGAAAGCCTTATAATGGAGGCCCCCTAAGCCCTAGAAGCCTTTTAAATTATAAAATTACCCCTCCCTCATGTGAGAGAAGGGCTTCCAAGGAATCTCCACTCTAGAGCCCCTTAATCACTCCCTAATTCTAGTTCATCCTTTTGTTTTGGATTTTGAAAAGAAAAGTAGTATTTTAGTTGTATAGTTTTTAAAATTGTTAAATCAAAGTTAAAGTAAGTTAAAGCAAGCTGTTTTTTTAAATTAATATTACTTTAAATTTTAAAATAATTTTCAATTTATACTTTTTAAAAGTTACTTAGAGCATCTTGTTTTATATTACATTCAAAAGATAAATACAATATTGTAAAATTTATTAATATTTTATATGTTTTCTATTATATTTTGATTATTGTTATTGTTTTAATATTTTATGTTTGGTTTAATTTTAATTACAATTATTATTAATTGATTAAATTTCAATAATTATCAGTATTTTATTTTATTTTAATCTTATATTTCATTTATATAATATATTTCTATAAAAATATATATTATTATTATTCTATATCAGTTCAATATCAATTTTATACCGGTTTAAACTTTAAACTGTAACATTGATTTTATCATTATTTGAGAGAGAGAGAGAGAGAGGAAGATAATTCTTAAGCATCCAATTTGATGCAGCTGAATTCTTTTGCAGATAATTCTAAAGCATCCAGTTTGGTGGTTGCGTAAACTACTTAATTGTTGACCATGCTACCATCTTCCAAAAAAAAAAATCCTCAGCCGCCCAGTCCGGTGGCTGTCTTAACAATTGAAATTCTTATCTAAGCATTTGATGTTCACTGAGTTTACTCCCACGTTGTATGAGGCATATCTTTTTAGTAAAGAGAATTTGGGCCCGTACACTCTTGACTACTACACCTAAATTTGACCATTGCACCAGCCACGAAATTACTTCGTCTATTACAAGAACGAGGTTTTGCTTCTCATTTCCTTCTTTTCTCAAAAATCAAACACTCTTTCAGGCCTAACTATCACGAGAATTGATCCCATGCTATGTATGTCAATCAAATACAAAATTGTAATGACAGTATCTCGTGGAACTACAAAAGTAATATTCCCCTATGATTGATATTATCTGAAATCTTGATAAGGGACGTAGTTATTGTGATCACCTTTATTAAGGGAGGGACCGAGAAAGTGATGGACAGAACAAGCAAAGGAGTGAATTGGAAGATGTGATTCACTTTTATGGGGGAAAAAAAGGGTGAAATTGAGTTCAGAAAAGTCCAAACATTGCGTACGCCACTAGATGCATGTGTAGCCAAAAACGAAAGAATTATGATTGGCCAACCATCACAATCAACGTCCCCCCAAACGCAAGTACGGCCGCTGTCGTGGACCGACGTCCCTCGACTTTGTGGATGCGATGCCGTTTAAGGGATAATGTGTAATTATCTTATCACTTTCCAAATCCAGTGTGGGACAATGAGTCCCTATGTGGCCTATAAGAAGCAAAAGAGACGCCCTTCATTTTCATTTCCAAGGTAAATACAGTACTCGCAGAAGTATAATATCACCACCCCATATTTGATGCCCACAAATCAAAGGAAATGAAAATGGTGTGGATGAGCTCCAGTGGGTAACCTCAAAACTTCGCGGGGGAAAGGAGTATACAACCTTAAATTTTCTTGTATGTGACGTCGCCGACTGCCATCACTTTTATAAACTTTGGATGTCAGGATTTTGGTTTATGAGGCTGGTCCAATATTAAATGTTGGCGGTTGAGCTTGAGCCAAACTCGTGTCCTGGCTGCTGATCTTGCCTCGTTGAGTACTACAAGAAAATAATATTTTATGTACCTTAACGATTGCGCAGAAGAAAGAAGCAAAGTGTAAGAAAATTGACTTTTCGTCTCTTAAAATGAAGGTCGGTGGTCCATCAATAATAGAAGAAGACTTGTAAGATATTTTTTCCAATAAAATAATACATTGTAACATCCAAACTGTAGCAACATAATATAGCGGTAAGAAAACAGAATTAGCCCTTAATTACTTTTCCCCTCCGTCCAGATTCTTTGATAAAGATTACCTGATTTTGTTCATTAAAATCAACGGTTATTTATTTATAGGTCAACCTCTTCCTTATTCTAAATGTTAAGCAGAATGTTTGTTAGGAAGAAAACTTATTTTAACGTGCAACATTTTAATAGAACAATTGTTTTATTCTAATTTTTATGTTTTGGTGACTATTATATTCTTTCTCATCACCTCATTACCTTGCAAAAGAACATGAGGAATTCAGAAGTTTAAAATTGATAAAATTTCTTGAGAAAAGAAAAAAAAAAGAAAAATTGAGATATTGTCTTCCACTCACTCTCTTCTTGACTTATTCTACTTCTTGGTTCTTTTTTCATTTCTTAAAAATTGAAAGTTTCTCTTTGTCATTATCAGAAATGTTTATTGAGTGTATCTGTGTATTGTTAATTGTCATTATACAATCAGAAGGTATTTGTTAGTATAATTACAAAACAATATAAGTATCTACAATAACTCCTATAATAATCCTTTGTTTTACTCTATTTTGCTACCTCCTGCTACAATATCCAAACATTACAACGTTATGTAGCTTGTTCAGCTAGTATACTGCATCCTTGAAAATATTGACTAGATTCAACTTGACAATCAATTCACAAAGTCATGACGTAGGAAGAGGTTTGGTAAAACCATCAGCTAATTAGAAGTGAGATTGATTAGGTAGTAAATGAAGTAAGCCAAACTGAAGCTTCTCTCGAGTCACAAGTATCTATCATATTCATACCTAAGGATTTTCCACAAAGTGGTGACAAAAGGCATAAGTTGTACAAATCTTTCCATTTCCCCCCTTTTCTTAGTTGGCTTTTTTATCAATTCAATTTGCTCGACATGAAAGGAACAAAGATGGACATGAAACTATATCTTTTAGGCTTTAACTACTTCTTCTCACCTTGCGCATTCAATTGACTTTAGTTGTCATGGGAAATCCTAAGCCAGACTGAAGCTTCTCCTAGACTAAATGAAAATCCAATTTAATGTGCTTTGTGCGTTCATGAAACACAGTCATAATGCTTTTACGCACACGGAAAAATCTCTTCATAAAAACTCAAATCTCGTGAAATGAAAATACTTCGAGAATCTATATTATACAAGATAAAGCCTTTAGTTCCTTTAGGATAGCTACAAAAAACAAGGAGTAGCTATAACATCCAACTTGGAACTACTTTGGTGATAAGTTGAAGCAAAATTTAAACATCCAAATACTTTTAACTCATTCAAGTTAGGCAATTTCTAAAATGAAATATGGTCTGGAGTTTAATTTTGTAATAGAGGTGTAATTGTGATATTGATTAAGAATGTTGCATGTTCCACACAATATCCCTAAAAACAAAGAGGCAATGAACTTTAAAGCCTCAAAGCTCTCCTAACATTCAAAATATGTTGATGTTTTCTCTCCATAACATTATTATGTTGATGTGTTTTAACATAAGTGATTTGATGAACAACACCTCTATCTATAAAAAAAAAAAATTGTTCCTCTCAAACTCTTTACCTCCGTCTGTCTGTATGTAGTTGATTTTAACTGTAAACTGTGTATCTATATATTAATAAAATTATTGGATTATTGGTCTATCTTTATACTTACCAGATATAAGAAACAACCACACAAATATGTTAAAATCATCAACTATAGTTAAGAAATATAGCTGGCCACATATAGTTTTCAATGATGCGGTCCCCATATGTCTATATGCATAATCTAAAAACATGATTGAGTTTTTGTTTGGCTAACAGGAAAATGTTTTCTTTTTTCTTTGGAAAAATGACAAACATCACAAGTATTAACAAATGATCTAATGTTCACATCTACACACAATTCATTCAACAATTTTGATCTAGTTGAAGAGGCATGTACAAATCTCATATGCCAAACATTAACAAATTAATCAAAACTAGAAACAACATTACAATGTTGTTTGTACTTCAATTGTAATTAATATAAACCTCCTTTCAATTTAGCTAAATTAATCATCTTCTTCTTTCATATATCCTAAATAACACATAAGTTATTATCAAATATCAGTGAGTAAT
This sequence comes from Pinacopodium congolense, assembly GCA_028565735.1. NCBI lineage: Eukaryota > Viridiplantae > Streptophyta > Magnoliopsida > Malpighiales > Erythroxylaceae > Pinacopodium > Pinacopodium congolense. Next base: position 4,535 of record JAOXYD010077168.1, read on the forward strand.
TTGAGCCTTTCAATAATTTTATCACTGATATGAGATTAAAAGAGAAACTAAGTAGATATAATACTTGTTCAAGTCTCAACGAACCATGTAAGATCATAACTCCAACAAGAGTAACCAAGATGATCTCTCCATTCAGCAATTTAATGAAAATATCATCAACAGACTTATAAGATTGAAACAATGCAAGTGAACATACAATGTGGTATATAACTCAAAAGTCTATATACCAAACATTATAATCATGCTTTGTGGCATAAGAGCGTCATAAGATTAGTTTACCTATTATATCATCCACCCAAGTGCTGGTTACAACATTCACTCTCTTGCTGCTAGAAGCTGCACTAGAGTTGCTCTCATTCTGAATTAATGACAGAAGTTTTGCATGTTATTACCAAGTAAATTCCAACAAACCATTATGTCCAACACTATTATACATCTATATCACGTCATAGCCATTGCATTCTTCTTCCATTTCATCATCATTCATCACATACATTGATGTAGCTTGGTTAACTTCATGCTATTGCTTTCCTTTCGATTTGTATCTTAGTGGAAAACATGTTTTCTATAGAACTTATCTTCTACGTGATTTGTATATCTGCAAAATGTATAACTAAGTTTCTTGCTATTAAGATTCCGTATAAAATCATATGATCCTATTTTTTTACTCCTTTGTCTTGTATTTGCAATGAATCCAATTGGCTTTATCTTCATATTTTGATGTATATCACTCAAACCCATTTGCTTTTATTGTTGTTTAACCATTGAAAATACTTTCTTCAGACTTAGTAATGGTTCAATCACCATTATATAAGACCTCACTATGGCATATGACTCTTCTAATTCTCGTAAGAATTTGATAACACAATCTTTTTTATCACATTTCTCATATTAATCATCATTCTTCAAGAATATTTAGGATTATGACTAATAGTGACCGAAGAACTGAAACTTCATCCTATATGACCTTTAAATGAGTATAATACTCAATTACTGATAAATCTCCTTATTTTAATGCATATAGCTCTTCCAATAATTCAGCCAATCGAAAATTATCTTCCTTAGAAAAATAATTATGCAAATCATTTCATATGTTTACTGCTTGCTCAAATCACATAACACTTTAAGCAATGGAAATTGTTACTAGGGCATCAAACAATTCATCATGCACCTGGGGTATTGCTATGCTTCCATTAACAAACTTCAACTTGTTTTTAGATTTCAAGACCATTCGTACAGCTCTAGTCCATGAGTAATAATTAGATCCATCTAACAAAGGATTAACCAATACAAGAGACAAATTCTCATTTGAGGGCAAAAAATAAGGACTAGAAAGATTATCTTCTGGTCTACCTCACACTAGAATTTGCATTATTTGTAGTCACCATATTGTGTAATTAATCAAAACTATGATTAAGAAATATAAATAAATCACTCCAGGAACTGAAAGAACACCATTATGGATCAATTCCTTTAGTGATGCATATCTTCAAGAATCTTCAAGAAATATATATCATGTGCTTTGATACCATATCATAAATGTTTATTGAGTATAATTGTTTATTGTTAACTGTCATTATATAAATAATGAGTATTTATACATACAACTATAAAGAAATATAGATGTCTACAGTAAGGCTTACAGTAATCCTTTGTTCTATTCTATTTTTCTACCTTTTGCTACAGTAAACAAACACTGTAACCTTATGTAGCTTATTTAACTTATTTAGCTACTATATATCGCAATAGTCGTTATCTTTCCATATACATATTAGGGGAAAAAAGAGTAGAAAGTATTCAAATAATGTTTTAAAGAACATAAATGTGTTGTAACCATATAATTATTTTAAAGATAGGAAGTGTTGTAAACTTTTTTCAGCTTAAAGCCATACAGTAAATATATTTGACTTAATAAAAGGGCAATTTCTAGGGTTACATATATATATATATATATATAACACCATCTTTATCCAAAATTTAGAGGTTTATATCAAGATTAGAATTGAGGAATCTAACAACTCAATCCAAAATTTAACTGATATAAATAACGTTCATGTGTGTTCTAAAATAGCAAAATTATAAAAATAAAATAGAAGCGAAATTTAGGTTATTTAATAAATGAAATATAATTTCGTAAATAGGAATTTTTTCTTATTCAATAAGTTAAATATAATTTGTGATAATCTATTGCCAAAAATATCGAATGAATTCTTTTATATATTTTTTATATCTCTTTGTAATAGTTAAGTGAAAAAATTATTTTCATTTTTCATTTTCCTTATACTTTTAACATGGAATCAAAATTAAGAATTTTGATCCTTATTTTTAAATTTATCATATTTGTTTTTTACTACTTCTTTATTAATGGTGAATTCTAACAATGATATTCATTATGGTAATATTGATATCCTCACGTAACTAACATCTCGTATGATAATGACGCTTCAATTAGTTAAAAACTTGAATTCAACCTAAAATTTGTTGTAGCTGTAATAAAAATTAAGTCAGAAGGCACTAATAATGCTCTCTAGTCTTAGGTTATTGAAATCTACATATCCGGAAAAAAAAAAAGATGGACTATATCAATTGCGATGTGTCTTAATCTTTATAGACATATCCAACATTTCATCAGTGGCTTATGAATAATACCATTGTGAAAGGGTGATTGATTCCCTAGATCTCTCACTAATTAACAACTTAATTTTCTTTTGTGATAAAACAAATACAGGAATCCATTGCAACAACATATTTTGATGGTAATGACAGCTTATAGATGTACAACCTCTATTATTGAGTGACATGTCTTAAATGGGTTAGTAGTTCCTTGGACAAATATCACAATGACTTACAAGGCTTCTAAAGAGATATTGATTTCTAGTAATTGAATTTAGTGACTAGTGTTGCCAATATTCAATAGTACAATAATATGGTTCAGAAGGAGTAAATTTATGTTTTTTTTCCTATAACCTTGATTGTAAACTAGATGAGATTCATGGAGACATTTTTCAAATGCAACTGTTCCCAATGGTTGAGCAAGCGTATGCTCACATATGTTAAGAAGTAATCCAACAAGTAATTATAAAAATTGGTGGAAAGGAGGCTTCTTTGAGTGTAGGTCTAGCTTTAAAGGGGCTCACGCATGGAAAATTCATTTCCACCTTTGGTGGTTCTCTTTTCCTAGGTAATAGATGCAAATCCAATTCAATCAAGCAACGACAACAATTAGGTGGGATAAAATGCTCACACTAAGACATATGCTTTAAACTACATAAGTATCATGATTAATGGCATGAACTCCAAGGCAAAATATATATTTAGGTTACAAATACTAATCAAGACTGATAAGGTCGCGGTGGCTGTCATTAGCTCACATATGTTTCTATCTCTCCTATAGAAGACATATCATATTCTAATTCAGGTAATGTACTTTTTTTTATCTTGGTAAAGATGTTAATATCCAGAATTGATATTTCATTAAGGAGCTACTAACTATATGACATATGATGTGGATTTTTTATAGACTTCCATACTTCACAACACTGGAATCATAAATGTTAATGGGGTGATTTTTTTCAATCACTAGGATCAATACCTACTTTACCACTGTGTTATACTCTCCTTTGTCCATCTTTCTTGGATTAAATTATATCTGTTAGACAAGTTATCAAACTTATAAATTGTGTTGTTTGTATTTACCCTCATGTTTCCTTCTTCATGATATTCTCAGATAAGAGATCATTTGACATGGTATTGAAAGATGACAATTGTACAATATTAATGATTTTAGTATGGGTAGCCCATTTTACATGGGGTATCTAAGTGACACCACTAAACAATAAATTTGCCTTTAGCATTTTTGGTGAGGGAATCCTTCCTTTTGATATATGAAGCACTTATTTCCCTCTTTATTTTCCAAAGCAGTCAAATCAAACATTAAATATGATACAAGTATCTTAGCTAAAAATCACTGTGTGTCTTATTTACTAAGTTTAAATAAAAGCAATATTTCCTTTATTTGAATTCACATTAATTTATGGTGTCCTTCCCTAATCTTCTCTATGACTGATACTTATTAGTTTGTAATATTTGTTCATGATTACATTTGTATGAAATACCATTCTTACTAAAACATAAAGATTAGGTCCTCATTGCCTGTTCTCAAATTTGATAATGGTGAAGAGATTGTGAATAAGAGAATTTGTACCTAATTTCTCCTTTATAAACTTATTTATAAAACTACATGTTCCTAGATCTCTCAGTAGAATGAGGTTATTGAAAGGAAAAATCATTACATATTGAAAATTGTTTAGGCTCTGCTAATTAGGGCCATGTACCTAACCACTATCTAGATTGATATTTTAACTACTATCATACATATATTGAGTAAGATGCCCTCCATGATTTTAAAATTTTATACTCAACTTCAAGTTCACTCAATATATGTCACATTACCTTCCTTGTTAATAATTCTCTTATAATTTCCGGTTATGTCCCCTTCATTCACTTCCATAAGAATAAGAGGTTAAAACTTAACTTATGTGTCATATGTTGCATCTTCTTAGGATATTCCTTGCATTAGAAAGGTACTGGTGCTATAAACCAGCCACTAAACATATCTATATTACTATAGATATCACATTCTTAGAATTATCACTTTGTATGCCCTACCAGATTCTATTTATTCTTTTCAGGGAGAGATACAAAAGGAAGAGTCGAATGAACTTAAAGTTCGATTAGAAAGAACCTATAGAGGTGAAACTAGTAACCTCAAATTAAAGTAGGGATTTATTAACCTCGAATGCAAATAAGAACTTAGAAGAACCTAAAGAGTCAGAATTAGTTCCTTGAGAATTTAGTACAACTTTAAAGGTACATTGAAAAAATGTTAAATTATCCTATCAATCTCTAATGCTTGATGGCTCATTTCTTAAGGTGAGTTGTCTTACTATATAGCAGAGTCCTAATAATATGGATTTTATTGACTATAACTTACCTTTTAGGCATAGGCATTTCAAACCACTAAATAAGTATTATTTACAGATTAAAAATCAAAGATCGAAGTATCTTAATGCCAACTTGTCCATTAAGTAGTATTAAAGCCCCTTAAAACTTTGAAGATGAACTCTCCTCTATTCATATTTCCATTAATATTAAAGAAGCACTCACTGACCCTAAGTGCGTTCAGGTCATAAGAAAGAAATATAGGCTTTTCTAAAAAATGAGACATGAAATCTTGTTCTACTACCTACATAGAAGAAAATGGTAGAGTGTAAATGATTTTTTTTCAACAAATATCAAACAGATAGATCAATTAAACAATATAAAGTCAGGCTAGCAACAAAAAACTACTCCCAAACATATGGGTGGCTATTAAAAACTGTCTCTGTTGTAAGTAAGTTGGACATAGTGAGCGGACTCTTATCCCTTACAGTGAATCTTTAGTGGAATCTTACATTAATTTGACTTAAAGAATATTTTCCTTCATAATGACCTTAAGGAGAAAGTTTATATCGATATCCTACCAAGTTATATGATAACTTCAGGAAATACAATTTTGTTTTAACTTTTACTAACCATTGTGTGGATTAAAACAATCACTTCAAATAGGATTTTAGAGATTCAAATTTAGAATGAAGAAATATGGATTTTGACAAAGTAATTCAAATTATACACTATTTTTTAAACATCAATAAGGTAAGATAATCACCTTAATAGTTTATTTAAATAACATGATTATTATAGGAGATGACTGAGAGGGAATATTGATAATTGAGGAACAATTGGTGAAATAGTTTAAGATAAAGAACATAAGGGGCTAAAATATTTTTTGAAATTTGAGGTTGCATAGTCAAAGAAAGGCATCTTTCTTTCCTAAAGAAAATGCACTTTAGATTTATTATCAAACGTGGGACTACTAAGGTGCAAGCCGGCAAACACATCAATTATTTAAACTCATAAACTTAGAGAATATCCTATCTAGTTACTAATAAAAAAGGGAAGATAACAAAGATCTTTAGGTGTTCACCTTACATATACTTGCTTAGATATTGTTTATGCTATGAGTGTAGTGAGCTAATTTATGTATTGTCTAAGTGAATATCATATGGATATAGTAACTTGCATTTTCAAAGACTTGAAATCCTCTCTTAGAAAAGGATACACAAAAAATAGTCACCTAAGGGTAGAAGAATACATGAACTTAAAATGGGCAGGAAGCATTTCAAATAAAAATTTTGCCCCATGATACTTCATGTTTATTTATAGAAATCATGTTATTTGGATAAATAAGAAACACAAAATGGCAACATTGTTAAACGTTGAAGTTCAATTTCTTAGAATGACTAATAGTTCTTTAGATTGGAAGATAGTTAACAGAAATTAGATTTTTTCCAAATAACAAGATGAAGCTATTTTGTGAAAATAAAATCACTATCGAATTTTCTCATAATCTTGTTTAACATAATCAAGTTAAACACGGAGAAATGAATTGTCATTTTGTCAAACTGAACTTTGACACCACAATAAGTCGATTCTCATTCATCAAATATAAAAATTAATTAGTAGATATTCTTATAAAAACATTGTGCAATAAGAATAGAATTTATTAAAGAAGAATAAAAATCCTTATTCAGTAGATTAAATATAATCTAGGCAAAATGTCTAATTTACCCCTTAACGTTTTCAAAAAGGTTTAAATTACCTCCTAACGTTTTTTAAGATATCACTTTACCTCTTAACGTTTGTAAAATGGTGCATTTTGCCCCTTAACGTTTGCAAAATGGTGTTAATTGCCCTTTTAATACTAATTGTATTAAAATTTTATTAATTACTTTTTTAATGATTAGTTAATATTTCATTTATAGAATATTGAGAAAATTAACATTTATATGATAATATTTTAACAGAATTAGTATTAAAGGAGTAATTTGTACCATTTTATAAACGTTTGGAGGGTAATGTATATCATTTTATAATATTAGGAGGCAAAATGTACTATTTTATAAATGTTAAGGGGTAAAGTGACAACTTCAAAAACGTTAAAGAGACAATTTAAACTTTTTTAAAAATGTTAAAGGGCAAATTACACCTATACCTATAATCTATTAAATAGAAGCGAAAATCTTTTCTTATTTAATAAGTGAAATATATTCTTTTAAATAGGACAAAAAAAATCTATCCTTATCCAATAGGTCAATTATAATTTGTAACAGTATATAGCCAAAATTAGAAGAAGATGAAAAATTTTCCTTGTTACAGCAGAAGCCTCACTAACTAAAACACCTTGACTTTCCAATATAATTCCCATGTACGACCCAGAATTAATACATAGATTACACGTAGATCCCTCCTCAGGCGAGTATGAATATATAGAACCAGCGCGTCTATGCTGCCTGAGCGACAGCAGAGCTTAAGAAAGGCGTCGGTGACATGGAGGAATAGAAATGGAATTAAAATTTTGCATGAGAAGCGCAACTGTAGAGTGGGTTTGTAAGAGGACGATTGAAGTGATTATGCAGCTGCAGGCCTTCAATTGCTTAGCTATCTCTGAAACTCAGTCATAAAGAATTTATCACCAAAGTACGAAAAAGAAAAGAACTTGCATGAATCCATGGATAAAAGAGAGCAAATTTTGATACCCGGGCAACGCTTTTAAGAGAACTTCGCAGTCCACGCCTTTGGCCTGAGTCAGTCGTTTTGGTGTAGAATGGCGAACTCAGGGGATGATGGGTACAGAAAGAAATTGGTCGCATGCAGGTTTTCTGCAACCGTGAAGCTTTTGCTGTTCATAATCCCGTTGTTTGTGGTTTCTGGGTTCGTTGCAGTTTCGGATCCTAAAATTTACACCTGGGATTTTATATCTAGCCCAGCTTGGATATGGAGGACTGAGGCTGAGAAGACGGTCTCAG
>JAOXYD010077179.1:0-12440 GCA_028565735.1 Pinacopodium congolense
ACGAGGCCATACTATGCCTTCAATTTTTAAATAATTATGAAGTTCTTTTATTTTTAATATGTGATTTCTAATCATTGGTTTTATTAATTTGGGAAAGGATATTTTTAATACTATAAATTTGTAGCGACTTCTTATACATATAAAGAAATCATTAAATCAAATATCTATAATTGTTGAATGCTAATGAACAAATCAAACACAAATTGAACATACGATTTTTTGTCTATTTATGGTGAATATAACTTCGTAAGTAGCTACCTATGTAAGGGGCAAACCCCTTGTTGCACATAGCTTCGTGAAACCTCCGGGCATACCTGCATAATTGGTTCAAAAAAAATAGCCTCATGCCATCTCCTCATACTCATCAAGTTCCAATAAATGAGTGTTGATTCCATAAGTTTTTGGACATAAGAACAGTATAACAAAAAGTTTTTTCGAAAAGCCTCTTTTGATTATCTAACCTTCACTTTATCCAAAATATAATGCATTTCAATTTTGTTAATTTTTTACCTTGTATTCAAGCCGAAGCAAACCCATTTTCGTCTCCATTGCATTCGTCATAATATGTTTATGTAAAGCCCAGTTAATTTTGTAGGGCTTACAATGTTAGGCTTAGACTAACCAAGTGGGTAACTCGACTCGGCCCAATTGAACTAAAACAAATTTTGGCAAAAGGATGCATTGGATGGAAAACTGGTGAATTTTGTTTTGGGTTCTGCTGTAAGGGAATAATTTGCTACAGAAGATTTAATCCTTAAAGATTTCAGTTGTTTTGTCAACTTCGGAAGAAAGTTTCTTAAGGGAGAGCTAACTAGAGAGAGGGAGTTGGATGAGCTATCTTAATCAGGGTTGTGTGGTGGTGATTACGGTAAGTTCCTAATCGATTTCTTTGGCTCTAGCTATTGATTTTAGACTGGATTAAAGACTCAACATATGTTTTGAACATGCAGTAGTTGAGTGAGATTAAAGAGGCTTATCGGATTCTAGAAATCCTTCACCGGCGGTGAGCTCATCTCTCTTCGAATTTAGTTGCTATTTCCGATTCTTGTTATGTAGTTGTGTGGATATTTGATGCTACAGTGTTGATTGTTGTCTGTCTACTTGAGTTAGGGAGTTTATGAGAAGCTAGAGTAAGAACAGAGGAGAGAGATAGAGCTTCAAGAACGTCGGAGATGGCATTGGAAGTCGTCGAAGTTAAGAAAAGATATATGAAAGGGAGGAGAGAAGATCGTACAAAGCAGGAGAAGGAAAAGAAAGAAGAAAAGAGAGGAAGAGAGCAGGAGAAACTAGAGAGCTTCGGCTCACCAGCAGTGAGAAGATTACTCAGATAAAAAGAAGTGAGGAGAGGAGAAGGAGATGGGTCGGTTGAGGAAAAAGACGATGGAATGAGTGCTTTTAGGGGCATTTTAGGGTTTTTATTAAAATTTAAGGGCAGATTAGAGATTTGCACCCTAAATACTTTTGGGGCTGAGATTTTTATTTTAAAACTGTTGTGCTTGAAGTTTAATTTAAATTTAGGTTTTAGTTTTGGGTTGTTGAAAGTTTAATTACTAAATAGACTTAAGATGAATTTTGGATTGTTAAAAAGGTTTCAGGTTTATAAAGCTTATATAACTCTTTTTAGGCTTAAGACAACATCTGGACTTCTAGGTTAATTTTAATATTAAGTTGGATTTTTATTAGGCCTTAGAATGAGTTGACCTTTAAAAGGTATTTTAGATTTGAATGGAATTTCATATGGGCTTAAAGGCTAGTAAAATTTTATTTTAGGCTCTAGATTGTTGGACCTAGAAATCTAATTTTAGATCTGATCAATTGGGCTATTTTAGGTTTGTTTGGATCTTTGAGAGCTTTATTGCAATTTTGATTTGTGCTTTAGAGATTTAATTAATATCTTGAGCTTTTGGGTTTAACTTTTAGACTAGTGGACCTAATAGATTAATTGTGCCTTTTTGGATTCAAAACTAAGATTGGACCTCTATTAGAGTTTTTCATAATATAGTTGGGCCTAATGGGCTTTCATCATTTTATAGATTCTATTAAGCAATAGTGGAGCTTTAGGCCTGATCCGAAAGAGTGGGATTTCAAGAATTCAAGTAAGGATTTTTCTAATTCACCCTTACAATATTTAATTGACACAAAATATTACGTGGATTAAATGAAAAAGAGTAATTTCCTTAATGATTTGATTAATTTATGTGTATGCATTATTGAATTGGATAATGACTTAGTATTTCTCTAAAAGCATGAAATTTATTAAATTGTTAATTAAATGTGAATAAGTTATTATTTGACTAAATGTTCCTCTTTCATGATAAGTTAGAGATTTTATTATGATATTTTTGTTTAATAGAGAATGCCTAAAATGTGTTATGTGATTGGATTGAATATAATTTTTCAATGATGATTCTTCCATTAAGTGCATCATGAGCAAGAGCATGTCAAACTAATAGACTTGATACTAGAGACACAAGATAAAAAAGAGTCGTGACTTTGATTAACAAAAGAGACAAATGTGACTAAATTAACTATCAGGGTGAGAAATGCTAGAAAGAAAATGGCTTACTTAGGTCAGGTATGTTCAGTGGTCCATATTCGATAGTAAAAAGGGCCCTAATAAGTGAAATCTCATAAATATAAATGAAGTTGCATCTCAAGATACTATTATATTGCATTATATTATGTTGATGGTTTATTAAAGTGATTATGATGATATGCTTGTCTATAATGCTATAAAAGGGCAAATATATAATCTTTACTAAGTTGACAGCTCACCCTTTGTCCAGGCACTATTTTCAGGGAATTGATTATATTTCGAGGATCTAATTCGTGTGGTTTCGTTCTTGAGACTAGGTGGGACTGTGGCGAGTTGATTTTGGATTTTTGTTATGAACTATTAAGACCTTTAGATATTATTATTTGGATCAATTTAATTGTTGTTTAGGCATTGTAAGGATTACATTTCACATTTTAGACTAGATTAATGCCATGGACCTTACTATATGGATTTACCATTTTTTTAATTTATGTTACGCATTTTATGGTTCAAATTTTGGGAGTGTTATATTAAGTAGTATCATAGCTGGTATACCTTCTTAGTGACCCAATTTGGATAAACTGAGTGATCAGGAATTAATAATGTGTTCTTTGTGTAATGTAGGATGACTTTGGAGGATTCAACTACTAGTTTGGAGATAAGTAGAGAATTAATTAACTCTAATTGCGCCCTAGATGCATCAGAGTATAGAGATACTGGATTAGAGCGGGATGCAGAAGATGTGTCGCCTCAAATGTAGAGATTTGTTCAAATGATGCAGTGGGTTATGGCTACAACTTCGAGTGATGGTGAGCCCAAGGTGGATGACAACTTTGAGAGGATTCGTAGGATAAGAGTGGTTGATTTAAAAGGCACTATTGATCTAGCTAAGGCTGAGGCTTTATGGGAGTAGACTAAGATTATTCTGAATAGATTGGAATGCATCGAGGAGAGGAGATTATTGTACCTAACATGTTTGTTTTAGTTGGATGCTTTAGATTGGTGGAAATTACTGAGGAGGACTTACGAGCCGAGAGTGGTGATTTGGTAGGAGTTCTAGTGAGAGTTTAGGGATAAATACACCCCGCGAATCTACAAAGACATGAAGAAGAGAAAATTCTTATATTTGATTCAAAGTGAGGGGATAAGTGTGGCCTAATAAGAGGCTCGGTTTATAGCTTTATCCAAGTATGCTGAAGATTCCATAGCGGATCTAGAGGAGAGGTGTTCCCATTTTAAGAAAGGTTTACGTGAAGAGATCAGATTGGGATTGGGAACAGTGGTATCAGATTTCAAGCCACTTGTGAATTTTGCACTTCAAGTTGATGGGGGGTTAAACATAGATAGGAGGAGAGGTGACTTGAAGAGGAGAGTGGAGTGTCAGTCGAGTGAGGGGAGTAGATCAGTTATAAGAGTTGGGGGTCAATCTTTTTCATCTAGTATTAGAGGAACTTAGAGATAGGGTTTTACTTTGGGGATGAGAGGTAGTTGGAGTAGATCGGGGAGAGATGTTGGACTGTACAGTGCTGCTAGTGCACCATCTGTGGGTTCAAGTAGGGGTTTCAGTTAAAAAGTCTAAGGATCTTTTGATAGAGGAGTTAGGGTACCGAGATGCGATACTTGTGGGAGATACCATTATGGGATATGTCAGAGATTTATGGGAAATGATTGGGTATGTCTTAATTATGGTAAGCAAGAGAAACTTACAAAGAGATTGTCCTAAGGGTGATGGAGTTAAAAGAGAGGTGGCACGTGGTCAGAGAAGAGGAGGTAGATTTAGTAGAGGTAGTGATTGATCTAGTGGTAGAGGTAGAGGTAGAGGTAGAGGTTATAATGACGGTTCTCGTGGGGGATGTGGTACACGTCAGACTATTACAAATGCAGGTCAGGCACAGTTGAGGATTTACCATATGACTCAGGAGGAGGCACTAGGAGCCAACGATGTCATATCGAATACTGTTTCTTTACTAGGCACGGAGGCTTTTGGATTGATTGATCCGAGATCAACCCATTCTTATATCTCTTATGAGTTTACTTCTAGAGTTCCTAAGAAAGTTAGTAGTTTAGGGTATGATCTTAGAGTTCGCATGCTAGTTGGGATTTATGTTGTCATAAACAGTGGTAGGAGAGGTATGTCAGTGAACATTGGTAGAGCGGATTTTTTGGCTGACCTGATTATGTTGGACTTAGGGGAGTTTGAAGTGACTTTAGGGATGGATTAGTTTTCTCAATATCGAGCTATTGTTGATTATTTTTCTAAGGAGGTGATGGTTGAATCGTCGAGTAGACTTATTGTGGTCTTTGTGGGAGATTGAAGGATAGTTCCAGCCTGTTTAATCACAATTTCTACTGCTACGCAATTGATTTTAGAAGGATACAAGGAATTTTTAGAGCATGTCATGGATTCAAGGGAGGAGAGTCCTGATTTGGAATCCATTCCAATAGTGAGTGAGTTTCCTTAGGTGTTTTTGGATGATTTGCTGAGGTTGCAATCTCCAAGAGAGGTAGATTTTGCTATTGAGATTTTTTTAGGGTAGCACCTATTTCAATTACACCTTACAGGATGGCTCTTGTGAATCTTTAAGAGTTGAAAAAGCAACTAGAGGAGCTTTTGGAAAAAGGTTTTATCAAACTCCATACATCACCTTGGGGAGCACCAACGTTATTTGTGAAGAAGAAGGATGCAATTATGTGGCTATGTATTAACTATAGATAGTTGAATAGGGTGACAATTAAGAATAAATGCCCTTTGCCAAGGATAGAGGGCTTTTTAGATCAGTTGAGGGGAGCAACAGTCTTCTCTAAGATTGATTTGAGATCAGGTTATTGACAGTTAAGAATAAGAAAGGCGGACATTCCTAAGACTACTTTTTCGACTAGTTATGGGCATTACGGATTTTATTGATGCCTTTTGGAATGACTAATGCTCCAGTGGCATTTGTGGCTCCGATGAACCAAACCCTTAAGGAGTATTTGGACCAATTTGTTATAGTATTCATTAATAACATTTTGGTTTACTCGCAGAGCCTGGAGGAGCATGAGTAGCATTTAAGGATTGTTTTGCAGGCATTAGGGATATGCAATTATATGCTAAGTTCAACAAGTGTGAGTTTTGGTTGGAGAGTGTGGTGTTTCTTGGACATACGGTATCGCAAGGGGGAGTTACGCCTAATCCTATTAAGATGAAGGCCTTTAAAGTAGGAACTACCAAAAAGTGTATCAGATGTCAGGAGTTCTCTAGGATTTGCTGGATATTATTAGAGATTTGTTAAGGGATTTTCTCTTATTGCTAGTCCTTTGACTAAGTTACTGAGGAAGGGTGTTCTATATTAGTGGACAATAAGTGTCGGGAGAGTTTTGAGGAGCTTAAGAGGCGTTTGATCTTTAATCCTATCTTGGTGCTGCCTATGAATGGAGGAGGATTTGAGGTGTATACAGTGGCATTGAAGATTGGTTTAAGATGCATATTGATTCAAAATGGTAATGTAATAGCTCATGCTTTTAGGTAGTTGAGGTCTCATAAGAAAAATTATCCCACTCATGACTTAGAGTTAGCAACCATAGTGTATGCTCTCAATCTTTGGAGACATCATTTGTATGGTGAGAAATTCAGGATTTTGACAGGTAACAAAAGCCTTAAGTACATTTTGGCTCAGAGGGAGTTGAATTTGAGACAAAGGAGATGGATTGAGTTATTGAAGGACTATGTCTGTACAATTGATTATCATCTGGGGAAGACTAATGTGGTAGCAGACGCTTTGAGTAGGAAGAACTCAAGTATGATGGCTAGCTTAGGAGGGCATAGTATGGCTCCATTAGTAAAGTTGAGATCATTGGATATACGTTTGGATGTTGATGAGATTAGAGGTTTGTTGTCTACTTTGCAGATTCTACCTTATTTAGGAGATCAGATTGGGAAGGCCTATGGTAGAGATGCCTACTTGATTTAGATGAGAGAGAAGGTACAATAAGGTAAGAAGACTAATTTTTTTGTGAGATATAATAGGGTGTTAGTGATTGGAAGTCGTGTTTGTGTGTCAGATGTAGACGGATTGAGAGATAAGATTTTGAAAGAGGCTTATAGTGCGCCTTATGCTATGCATCTAGGGTTTATGAAGATGTATCGAAACCTTAGATCTTGTTATTGATGGCCTTTGATGAAGAATGATGTAGCCGAGTATGTGGCGAGATGTTTGACTTGTCAGTAGGTCAAGATTGAGCATCAAGCTCTTGTATACTAGTTAAGACCTTTGTTTATCCCTTCTTGTAAACGAGAGAGGATTACGATAGATTTTGTAGTAGCGTTGTTGAGGACTAGGCATAGACATGATTTAGTATGGGTTATTGTTGACAGATTGACCAAGTCATATCATTTTCTTCCTATTCAGTAGATTGATTCTTTAGACAAGTTGGCCAAGGTATATATAGATGAGGTTGTGCGATTACATGAAGCATCTTTGTCCATTGTTTCAGATCAGGATCTGAGATTTACGTCTCTATTTTAGGGTAGCTTGTAGTCAGCTTTGGGTACTAAGTTAAACTTGAGTACAATATTCCATCCACAGTCAGATGGGCAATCAGAGTGGACTATTCAGACTTTAGAGGATATGATAAGGACTTGTGTGATAAACTTTTAGGGCAATTGGGATAGGTATTTTCCATTTATGGATTTCACATATAACATCAGTTATCACTCGAGCATTAATATGGCACCATTTGAGGCTTTATATGGGAGAAGATGTAGAGATCCGATGTGTTAGGATGCTGGGGGAGCTAAAGTTTTGGAGGGTCCAGAGTTGATACAAGAGACCATAGAGAAGATTCATGTGGTGCAGAAATCCCTTAAGACAGCTCAGGATCATCAAAAGAGCTATATGGATAGACATCATCGAGAGTTGGAGTATAAGGTCAAAGATAGAGTGTTTCTTAGAGTATCACCTTGAAAAGGGATTGTACGTTTTGGTAAAAGAATAAAGTTAAATCCTAGGTATATTAGACCGTATGAGATTTTGCAATGTGTGGGACCTTTGGCTTATAAATTGGCATTGCCTCTAGAGTTATCTCAGATTCACGATGTGTTCCATATTTCTATTTTGAGACGGTACAGATTAGACCCTAGCCATGTGATAGCAAAACCTGAGATTGAGGTAGTGAGAGATATGACTTATAAAGAGGAGCCAGTGGAGATCTTGGAGAGAAAAGTGAGGAAGCCAAGATGTCAAGAGATTCCAATGGTACGAGTATTATGGAGCCATCAACGTTCATTACGAGAAGCGACTTGGGAAATTGAGGAGGATGTTTGTCGACAATACCCTCACTTATTTGACTCTCCAAGTATGCATTTTTACTTTCGAGGACAAATAGTTTTTTAGGGGGAGAAAAATGTAAAGCTTGGATGTTAGGCTTGGACTAACCAAGTGGGTAACCCTCACACTTATAATGGACATTGTCCTCAATGTTCAAAAACAATAAAATCACAAGTAAGGGGATGAGAATATAAGAACTCCACTGGATTGAAGAGACTATGCATGGAGCTTAATAGTAGAACTTGAAGCTTCCTTTCTTGCTTTCCTACAAACAAAACAAGTCAACGAAAATAAGTCATGCACACAAAGAAAACAACCAAAAAATATGTACAAAAGAGAAAAACAAACTAACTAAAGGATACGGATGTGGTGCCTCTTATCAAGCCCTTATTTTAGGTCATAAGTTTGACCCTTCTAACCGATGACAATCGATGTATGCTGGAACTTCAAGTTCTATCGCCTCCACATTATGCACTTGAAATTCCTTAAAGTAGGGCTTAAGACGATGGCCATTAACTTTAAACTCTTTTCTTGTCTTGTCATTTCTGATCTCCACTGCTCCATAGGGATACACTTTCGTAACCTCAAAAGGACCTGTCCATCTAGAGCATAATTTACCTGGAAAGAGTTTGAGGTACGAGTGTCATATCAGCACTTTTTGGCCCACCGAAATGTCTTCCTGGAGATATTGCGATCATGGAATGCCTAGGTCTTCTCCTTGTAAATCTGGGCATTCTCAAATGCTTCAAGTCGCAACTCTTTGAGCTCTTACAACTGTAATCATCTATAGGTACCGGCAGCTTTTAACTCTATATTGCACTTTTTGATTGTCCAATAAGCCTTATGTTGTAGCTCTACTGGAAGGTGGCGTGATTTTCCAAAAACAAGTCGATAAGGCGACATCTTGATTGGAGTCTTGTATACAGTCCTGTAAGCCCTTAAGTCGTCGCTGAGACGCAAACTCCAATCTTTTTTACTAGGATTCACTATCTTCTCTAAAATGGACTTGATCTCTCAATTGGACATCTCAATCTGGTCACTTATCTGCGGGTGATAAGCAGTTGAGACTCTATGCATCACTTGATATTTCTTCAGGAGGGCCTCAATCGTCCGATTGTAAAAGTGGACCCCTTCTCGCTGATGATGGCTCACGAGACTCTAAACCTGGAGAAAATATTAGATGTCAAGAAATATGCAACTACTCGAGAATCGTCAGTTCAGGTGGCTTTTGCTTCCACCCATTTCAACATGTAATCAACTACAAATAGAATATATTGAAATCCAAATGAAGAAGGAAAGGGACCTCTGATTTCCATGCCCTAAACATAAAAAATCTCACTGATCAATATGGAGGTTTGAGGCATTTCCCTATACGGACCTAACGTACTTGGTCGCTAACAGTTGTCACAAGACCTAAAAAAATCATATGCAAAATCCAAACTCCAAAACTTGTAAGCTGTCTGCTTTGGTCCAAAATAACCTCCATATGCATAAGTGACAAAATGTCAAAATAGAAAGAAATTCATTGTTAGGTACGCACCTTCTGATGACCTAATTCACATAAAATTACCACAAGTAAGGATCATCCCAAACATAAGACTTTCCTCGGCTCTTCATCCTCTCCTTTTGTGCCTTGGTCAAATCTGCAGGAAATTAATGAGAAGCTAAGAAATTCACGATATCTACATATAAGGGGGTGGCTAGCTAGACTGTATGCAACTACTCATCCGGAAAATCATCATTGATTGGCTCTGTGTTAGCACCATGCTCCACTAAGTGACTCAAATGGTATGCTAATCCGATCTTAGCCTTTCTTGTCCTTTATCTCTACATCAAACACCTGAAGTGAGAGTATCCAATGGATGAGCCTATGCTTTGCTTCTTTCTTTGCCAGTAGGCACTTTAGAGTTACATGATCATAATAAAAAATAATTTTAATACCTAATAAATAAGACCTGAAATTATCCAAAGTAAAAACTACTGAAAGAAGCTCTTTTCTGTAGTAGTGTAGTTTGCTTCGGCGATGGTTAAGGTCTTCGAGACATAGTAAATAGCATGAGGGATCTGCCCCACTCTCTGGCCTAAAACGACTCCAATAGCATGGTTGAAGACATCACACATGAGCTTGAATCGCAGACTTCAGTATGGAAGTTATAAGATGGGTACAGTAACCAATTTCTACTTTAAAGCATCAAACGCCTTCTTATACTACTCATAATAAACAAACTCTTTGTCCTTCTAAAACAACTACACAATGGCTGTGTAACTTTGGAAAGATCCTGAATGAAGCTAAAATAAAATCCCGCATGGCCTCATGCCAACTCCTCACACTCGCCAACTTATAATAGATGAGTATTGCTTCCACACAAAGTGTTCAGACATAATAACATTATAAAAAGTTGTTCTTTCGAAAAGTCTCTTTTGATTCTGCAACCTTCACTTTATCTAAAACATAGTGTATTTCAATTTTGTTATTTTATACCTTGTATTCAAGTTGAAGCAAACCCATTTTCGTCCCCATTGCATTCGTCATAATGTGTTTGATTCCATTTGGAACCTCTATAATTTAGCTGATAATGTCACCCTATATCTCCTTTATTTAATCATCTCCCATAATCAACATTAACTCATCTAAATTGAAGTGCATACATAAACAATGACAAAGATCATGATATATGGTGAAGCTTTATATGTGCTACAACTGACCAAAAACCATTGCATCTGCTATGTCTTAAGGCTGTTCTCTAGCTCTATACCAATGCATTAGACATCTCCACAAACAACAAAACAAATATTCACTTCAAACAACTAGTTAACTTTAATTTTAAAACTTTATATCAAATCAAAAGGATTACCTTGGTCTAACTGCAATCACCATCATATTGCCTAACAATTTTTGGAACCAACACTTAGTATTTAAACAACATTACTTATTGCCATTATATTCCATCATAGGTGCTTCATTTGCATTATTGTATTGGATAACAAATATGGAAGGCTTTCATGTTTAAGCAAGCCTTTGCATTTCCTCCTCTATCTAGGTGTGTGCACACCACACTCTTTAATTTAGGTGTGCACACACCACGCCCTCTGTTCCTTTGTTTTCCTTGAAAACATTAATATGCTTTCAGAACGTTTACATTATGAGGTACAACAAACAAAATATAAGTTTCCTATATGAACAAAAAAAAATTCCTATCCCTAACATTATGAGCCTTACATAACCATTGATAAGATTGAAATTTATGAAATTTTCATATGCTTTTTAATGCTATTTCAATCTTATTTTATTGTCTAAATATTTAATTTGTGTTATATTATGTTTAATGACATATTTATTTCCTTAGCACAAATTTTAGGCCAAAGCATGATGAAATTAAAAAAATTAAAGCAAAAGCCAAACATTTTTTTAATTGAAAAAAAAGAAAAAAATCAATTAAATCAGTTTAAACTCTTCGTTTTGCATTAAGCAAAACGACAAGCATAGGGGACAGACTACATTCGGAAGACTAAGGGAGGCTGCTGATTTAAATGCAAAACGACGAGCATATGGGTTTTAAAAGAGCTGCTGAATTAATTTGCAAGGATTGGCAAATCCCTAGGCGATATAAGGAGAAGTGGGACGGGTCTAGTCTTGGGGAGCTAGCGGCGTGGAGAGCTGCTAGCAGCTGTCTTGACTGGGTGGCTTTTGCTGCTGTTCGAGAAGCAGAGAGGACGTGTGGGACTCGAAAAGTGCAGCTGTTTTGGACTGTAGTGGACAGGAGCGGCTTGGGGGAAGTTGGTGGCTGCTTCAGCTGGCTTTGAGCTCCTAAGTAGACGAGTGCTTCTGCACCTGCATGGCTTGGAGCAGGAGACGCTGCATGCTACACCAAGAGACGTCGATGCTGACCAAGAGAAGAGTCACCCGCTTGTCTCCATATTTCAATTGTTTTGTTATTTTGTTATGCAAGTCTTTTGTTCATGAATTGCTTTATTTTTTTATTTTTTTATTATTTATTTGCTTTTTTCTTAATATTATTTTAGTATTAAGGTTATTATTTTCCTTAAGTTACAACATTTATTTGCTTACAATATTAATTTTATTTTTAGTAAATTTGAATTAAATTTCTTTTCATATTTTTATTTTAGTTATGCTTTGTGTCCTAATTATTACTTAGGTTTTAATTTATTTATTTTCTGTTTTCATTTAATTTATAATTATTAGAATTTTTGCTAGAAACTTAGTTTAAGTTTTAATTAATTAAGTTTAGTTAATTAAATACTAGTTTAAGTTCTGTGTGTTTGCATTAATTTAAAAGTCAATTTATGTTTTCCTTTATTATTCTTAATTTTTAAGCTTTTATTTTCTTTAAATTAATTATGTTTAGTGTTTATTTAATTTCTATTTTTCTTAATTTAATTATGTTTACCTAGTTTAATTTTAGGTTGGAGGATATTAATGAAATTTTAGCTTAATAATTGTGAGAATTGATTAGGAATTGATTGAATATTGTGATTTAGGTAAAGGTTGAATTGGAATTCCGCATAAATGACATGAATTAAAGATTAATTCTTAAGATTGGCCATCTTAGGTTTAATTTCTAATTCTATTGTTAGGA
>JAOXYD010077190.1:0-12440 GCA_028565735.1 Pinacopodium congolense
GGGTTTTCTAATTCTTGGATTTACTTAATGTCTCTTAAAATACCTTTAATGTTTTCCTCATCTTTCTCTCCTTCTTCGTAGTTAAATATGTAAAGCTACCAATCATACCTCAATATTGCTTTACATCCACTTCTTTGTCATCATCATCTTTGTTTAACTTTATGGATGTACTCGTCGCAATGCCCAATGCATTCGTTTGATCTATGCTAGATTGCTTAAGTAGTTCCCTCGTGTCCTTAATTTAGAGTCCAAGAAAGAAGTTCAATTCTCCCATCATTCTCATCTCAAACTCCCTACTTATACACATAGAAAACTGTTAATATAATAGCTTATTAGTAGCATTAAAAATAATATCATCCACATAAAGTTAAACTATTAATAAATCCTTTTTGTCTTTCTTAATAAATAACGTGGTATCAACTTTGCCTTTTTCAAAACCATTTTCAAGTAAAAATGTGCTTAATTTATCATACCATGCTCTAGGTTCTTGTTTTTAACCATATAAAGTTTTGGATAATTTAAAAATGTGTTTAGATGCATCATGTCTTTTAAAACAAGGGGGTTACTCAACATATACCTCTTCTTGTACAAAACCAATTAAAAACAAGCTTTTAACATCCATTTTAAATGGTTTGAAACCCATATGAGACACAGATGCAAACGTAAATAAAAGTGTAATGGCCTCTATTCTAGTTACAAGGGCAAAGGTTTCATCATAATCTATTCCTTCTTCTTAGTTATACCTTTCGTAACCATTTAGTACCTATTATCATATGGTCTTTAGGTCTAGGTACTAAGTTCCAAACTTTGTTTCTTTCAAATTGATTCAACTATTCACTTATAGCCAAAACATAACTTTTATCATATAAAACTTCTTCAATGGTTCTAGGTTTAATCTTAGAAATAAATGCAAGATGTGATAAATTGAAACGAGAGAAATTAGTTACCCCTTGTTAGATATCATCGATTATTTGGTTGAAAGGATAATCCTTCTTGTATCTCCATTTTCTTGGTACCTCTTCATCCCTCCTTTTTTCACTTGGATCAATAATTTGCTCTTGGATAATTCTATGTCATCATTATCCAAAATTCTTTTTCTTTCAAAGGTTTAGTCTCATCAAATATAACAAGTATAGATTCTTCTACTATATGATTGATTTTGTTAAAAACTTTATATGCTTTACTAGACAATGAATATTCTACAAAAATTCCTTTATTAATTTTGGAATCAAACTTACCCAAAATATCTTTAGTATTTAAAATATAATATTTTCAATCAAAAAAATCCGAAATGACCAATTTTGGGTTTCTTACCATTCAAAATTTCATAGGGCATCTTATCCAATTTATTTCTTATGTTTACCCTATTAATGACATGACATACACATGCAACTGCTTTGGCCTATAAATATTTAGGTAAATCATACTCATTAAACATAATTTAGCCATTTCTTACAAAGGCCTATTCTTCCTTTCTAATATACCATTTTTTTGTGGTGTCCTAAGTGTAGAAAAGTTATAAGAGATGACATAACCAAATAACTCCATATAAAGTAGTTCAAAGGGTCTAGAAGATGTTACTAATTTCTTGTTTAGAAATGATCTTCTTACTTGCTTTCCCATTTAATGTACTCCACAAACTTTATCCTTTTCTTACTTCATACTTGGAAGCCCTCTTACAAGTTGATTTGAATTTATTTTTGAGGGGAGATCTATACTTTCATGTCCAAGTCATCTATGCCCAATATAAGCACACTCACTTAAAGAAACTAAACACATATTTTCAAGATTAGTTACATTATATAAATCAATAATGTATATGATCACTCATCTTTGAAACAACACATCGATCTCCTACAAAGCATAATTTATAATCTTTATTGCACAATTTACTTAAACTTAATAGATTATTCTTCAATCCTTCAACAAGTAAGACAATATTGAATAATAAATAGTAATCCTTACCGACTTTGCCAATTTCAATTACCTTAGCCTTGGTGTTGTCACCAAATGTATTGGATCCTCCATCATTATTTTTGAAAGTGATAATTCAAAAAGGATCATTGGTTATATGTCTGAGCATCCACTATCAACATACCACTTGTTTCCTCTCTTAGTGACCTGCAAAACAAAGAACCACATAGATTTAGGTACCCATCTCATATTTGTTCCTTGATCTATTTGTAGTATACTTATCTTATTCTCTTAGTAAAGCTATCACAATATTGTAAAAAAAAATGAGTGCACATCACAAAAGAGAGTAAGGTTTTGAGAAATTTGGAAAAAAAAAAAACGAAGGCTTTAACTAGAGAAACAATAAAAGAATAACATGAAGATATCAATTATGGAAAATTAAAAATTTTATTAACAGTGTATTGGTCGACTGACCTAGGCCTATCTGTTGACACACTCCAAGTCAACCACTATGCTTAGTTCGGTTGACCGAACTTATACATTAATAGGAAAAACTCATGTTTTCTAAAAAACAGGTTCTAATCCTATTTCTAATACATGAAACAAAAAATAAACATGTATAAATAAAATTTAATGAACTTTTAGACCCCAAATTATTTTAGTTCTTTGACAATTTTATCTTTCATTTACATTTGACAAAGCATTTAGATGGTCACAGAAAAAAAATATTAAACATGTCCATAACGTTCACAATATGAGCAAAACATAGGTGTGTAAGTTCCATATGTATAAACATTTCTTGGTCTAAAGTTATTATGAAACCTTTGAAAACTTTGTCTAAATTGAACGAGAGTTCTTTTATGGTTCACTTAACAATGAGAAAAACTCTTAGACCTTGATGTATATTGTATACGTGATATTTAAGTTGAGGTCTACTATATGCATTTTGAATAATCCTAGGGGTACTTTCATCTTCTAAGTTCTTTTTCTCTATAAAAATGGTTTTGCTAGTAGATGCGCCATTACAATATCCTATACCATGTTTATCATTTCCTACTTTTTGAACATTTAGTAATGTTTCTAATTTTTCCTTCCCTTTAGTGAATTTTGGAAGTGACTGTTTAAAGGATTATACTTCTTTCTTTAAGGCTCTATTTTCATATGCTAATTCATTCTTATCATTGTGTTGAACCAAGGAAGGTTCAAATATTAGTTTTGATGACAACAAAACATAATTGTTACTAATGACTTAAGTTTATACCATGACATTCAAAGATAGGTTTATCTCAAGATGATTCTATTTGACAATCTTGAAGCTTAAAGGGAAAAGATGAAGTTAAGGGAAAAATAAGAGATATGCAAGCTACAAGACCTTAGTTAGGTTGTTTTTAATATGATTGTAAGTTTTACTTATTTTCCAATTGATCTAGGGGCTTAATTTTTATCATGCATTGCATATAGTTTTTAAAAGTTGCATAAAGTTTCATAACATAGTCATTGAATCATTTTAATTATTCATAGCATCTGAAATATTAATTTAAATCTTTTTTGAAGCCTTATTCAGTTTTTGGTTAGTTAAGAATTATTTTAGTAATTTTTTTGCAATTTTATAATTAAAAATCATTTGGTTTAACCTCTTTTATTAACATATCTCAAATCTGTCCAGAACTGAATCATCATCATTCAATTTGATTATCAGTAACCAAATCATTTTTTATTACTTCATAATCATCATACACATTTTTCCTAAGGTTTTTATAGTACACTAGAATTTTATCTCTTTTTTAAGCACTCAAAACATTGATTAAAGCTTTAAGAATACAGATTACTCAAAGTTGTGTCTAGCAGATCCTTTTTTCCTTTTTAATATTAAATGTTTCTTTTGGCTTCCTAACAACTAGGCCTGCAATTTAAAGGTCTCAAAACCCTTCCTAACCTTACATACAACATGGTTAAACACTTTCAGTATTTTTGGAAGCCCTAGAAACAAGATTGAAAGACAAAAATCATTCAAACATCAAGGTTGCCTCCTTCTTCACTGTTCGCCTCTTTTCTTCACTGTTTTTGTTTAATTTCCTCCCTCTCCATATTAATCTATTTTATATTTGTAAGAATTCATTTTTTTTCAGTTAGATTAAGTATTTAAAAGTTTTTTTGATCATGGTTTCGTATTTTATGGTATTTATTTTGATAGATTAGAGCTTGAACTCACTCATAGAACACAACTGTTTCTGTGTGTTCTATTTTTATTTTATCTTTTTTTACTTTAATTTCTAATTCTTGCTATCTTAATCTATTTCTAAAATTGTGAAATTATTTTTTTTTCAGTTTAGATAAGGCTCCTAGAGTTTATTTACTTTTTTTTAATTTTTGAAAGATTATTTCATAGTTTTTAAGACTGTTCTTCTCAGGTACACTGAAGCTATCCAAATTTTATTGTTCTTAATTTCAATGTGGTTCTTATTATTTTAATCTATTTTTAAAATCATAAATAATTATTTGTTGTTTAAATAAGTTTCCTAGAGTGATTTTAACTTTTTTTCAATTTTTGTGAAGATTTTTTCTATTTTTTAAATTGCTTTCCAAATATCCCTAAATGTCTCTAATTTTTCTACTATTATACTAATTTTATTTTTTATTAACTATATTAGTTTCTGGGGGTGAAAACTTGTCATGATTAGTTTTTTTATTATCTCAAGACTATCCAGATATTTTTATTTTGATTTTCTCTGATTAGGCTCCAAATTTGTAGACTTCTCAAAATTGTCCACATTTTGTGCACTAATTTTCATTCATTTATTTGGGCATGTAAATATGAATTTCTTGTTTCCAAAATCCTATTCTCCATTTGTTTAAGTTTTAGAAGGATTATTGACTACTTAAATGAATTTTTATAGGCTTATTTAACTATTTGGCAGTATGTGTTGTCATATTTATCAAAACTATCTAGGTTTGTTTTATGTGATTTTTCAGATTGTAATTCATCATTCATCCACATTTGTAGTGCATAAAATCTGTTATATTAATTTTGTGTAAGCTTACAATAGTTTCATTACTCATTCATATCATTTTTTAAAGCATTGTAGCCCTTAATTTAACTGTGCTTTAAGTGAAACATATACATAAGTATTCTTATTTACTTGTGAAGGTATTATTTTAGTTGTTAGGTTGATTAAGTATGTCAAGACTCCTCTTTTCCATATAAAGATTGGTCATAAGGTTTCTCTTCACCTTAAACAATAAGATTGTGCCTTGTATAGACTTCTCTTTACCTTAAACGATTTGGGTTGTAAAGGATTTTTTTTGCTTAAAAACAATATTTTTCTTGTAAGGGTTACTCTACAACTTAGAAGAAGATTGTATTTATTTTTAACTTGATAATAAAGAACTATATCCAACAAGTAGTTAGAGAGAAGATGTAGCTTATTTTTAGGGTAGGTGAATTTCTATAAATTTTTATGTATTTTTTTCCCTTTTCTCTTACTTATAACTTGTTGTGTGTTTTCATTATTAATTTATCTATTATCAATTTGGCATTCACTTTTGTATATCTCATTGAACTGAATTGGCTTTGGTTCTAAGTTTAAATTTGTTAAGAAAGTTTTTACTTCCCAATTCACACCCTTCTTGAGTGCCATTAGGGATTACACTTTGTTAATTAAATCCAAGTCTTTCCTAAGACTTTCATTTTTTGATTTGAATTCATTTAACTCTTCTAGAGTTTTCTTATGTATATCATTCAACGATTTCTTTTTCTTAGTCAAATCTTCAATATGCTCTAACACTTCCTTATACGAGTAACTAATTTTGCAATCATTTTCACTAGTATTGGAGTTAGAGGGACATACCTCGTTGTTTTCCATAAAATAAATATTGGCCACTTCTTCTTTGAAATCGCTTAATTCAGACCATACGACCTTGAATGCTTTCTTCTTCTTTAGATCTTTCTTTTCATTCCTTTCCTTCTTCCATCCCTTTTTTTCTTTTTTTTTCTTCTTTTTTTCCCTTCTTCCTATAGGAGGGGACATTGCAACCTCAAGTGACCTTTTTCACCACATTTGAAGCATGTTATGTTAACTAATATATTTTTAAGGAAGGACGTGTTTTCTACATATAGAAGCATTCATCATGAACTTCTTTAATCTGCTTATTATAAAAACAACTTCTTCATTATCACTTCAAAGTGATGATTTCTTCATTGTAGCTTTTGTCCTATCTAGATGCTTTGAATGCTACATTCTTCCTTTTAGGCACATCTTGCTTCTTGTAGCATATCCTTCATCCTCAATTCATAAGTTATTGGAGATCTACTAAGTTCATCGAGAAGGAAGGCATTGAGGTCCTTTCTTCTTAGACTGCTATCACTTTTACTTCCCATGACTTTAGAAGAGACATGATAATTTTCCTAGCAAGCTTGACATTTGTGTTGGTCTTACCTAAACCCTTTAAAGTACTTATAATTTTATTAAAGTAAGCATACATAGTGGAAATATTTTCCTCATGAAACATATGAAAAAGATCACATTGATGAGTAAGCATACTAATTTTTGTTTGTTTTACTTGGTTCATGCCTTTATGAGTGATTTTAAAGGTATTCCAAATATTATATGTAGTTTTGTCCATAGAAATTATATGGAATTCTTCCACACTCAAAGTACAATATAAAATATTCATGGCTTTACAATTTAAAGACACTAACTTCTTTTTGTTGTCCCACTCAATTTCTCTCTTAAGGACTAGTTCATTTCCTCATTGGAGTTTTTTATGACGCTATAATCCATAAATCAGCATTTTCACTTGTCAAATAGCATCTCATCCAATTTTTTCAATAAAAGTAATTATTTCCATCAAAATAGGTTGCCCTATAGGGATTATGGCCTTTTAGGCTAGATGAGGGAGTAAAACTATTCATACAGTATTCCATATGATCTTTACTCACTAATTCGTTGGAATTAAACTTAATATGAGGCCTATGCTCTAATACCAATTGTTAGGCCTATATGACATCTAAGAGGGGAAGGGTGAATTAGGTAAATAAAATTTCTTTGAAGATGCACAAACAAATTTGATAAAAATGTGGAAGGTTAAACAATGCTATCAAATTAAATAAATGAAATAATTGAAGTGTAGATAAAATAAAAGAGTATAGACAAGAGATATACCACCGATTTATACTAGTTCTGAGTAGTCCAATTGTCCCTACATCTAGTTCACAACACTTTTAAAGATGATTTTACTAAAAAAATCAAGAGTGACAATGTTATGATAATAATCTCCTTTTTATGGGCAAGGATAACCTTCTCTTTTTCTTTTTCTAAGGCTAAAGAATAACCTTACAAGCTCACCAAAACAACAATTAAAAAGGTTTTACTTAAGCTTATTTTTGCTATATAAAAGAGGCTCACATAAATAATGTATGAATGAAATCATGAAGCCTTATAACACTTTACAAAAGCCATATGAGAATACTTAGAATGCATATGAATAATTGTAGAAAATTATTAGTGTGATAATTAGATGATTAATACAAGTAAGATACACTTATTTATACTCATAACCTAATCAATTTAATATTTCCCAACAGATCTCTAATTTTATAATCAATAAAACATATTACCATTGCTCAGTGGATCTCCAATGTTATAATAAAAAAACATATTACTGTTGTAAAATATGACCATTCATGGTCTTATGCACTATTTTTCTAACTATCGGTTGACCGTTGGCTTATGTTTGATTGACCGATACTAATTCACCCGACAAACTCATATTAGTAAGCAACATAACTTTAAACTTAGTAATTCGACAAATATTAAGAAAAGAAACAAACTATAACAAATGTTAAGCCATTCCAAACATACAATCAAAACACTTGATTATTTTTAAACTAAATTAATTCTAATCTCTAATTCATACTAATTTAATGACCTTATTAATTCATATATTTTTATTCAACCAAATAACAAAATTAGAGAATTTTCCATATACATATATTAAAACATATAAGTCCTCTTGATTTATACACGTACATGGATTTTCTAAGTCATTAATGGAAGTATGCATGAGTGAGCCTTTTGATTGACTAAAAACGAGTCTTGCAAAAAATACAATAAAAATTACATGGATAACTTATACTAAAAAAAAAATTGCTTCTTCATCAGTTTGAGTCTTCATACATGATCTTCATAAATTCCAATTTAACTACTTCGACACTCCTTAAATGAATACACTAAAACTTCTTCCAAACACCTATCTTTCAAAATACTTGAACATAACATTAGTAATATATTTGTTTTTCATCATCAAAATAAGGGGAACCACCTTGGTTCAAAATCTCCCCCTTTATGGTGATGATAAAACCATGTGGTATTATGAAAGTTAAGCTCATAAATCAAATACAACATGAATTTAAAAACTCCCCCTAAATAAAAAATGAATTCAAATTTCATTGCAATTCAACTCCCCCTAAACCCATGCAAGAAACAAACTCCCCTTAAAAGAAACATAATATCACACACTTCTCCCCCTTTTAAAATCAACAAAAAAAAGACATAAACACATGAAAAATATTTGTGAAGTTCAAATTCAAGAAGACTAAGACCCTCATTATATAAAATGTCCATCTATCATGCCTATTCCTCTCCTAATTGTGAAAAAATGTTCTTCTCATAAAGGTTTAGTAAAAATATCTACTAATTAATGCATAATATCAACAAATTCAAGTTTAATGTCACCATTTTGAACATGATCTCCAATGAAATGATATCTAATTTTTATATGGTTCGTCCTAGAATGTTAAATGGGATTCTTTGTTAAACATATAGTGCTCGTGTTATTGCATCTTATTGGAATTTTGTTAAGATCTAAACTATAATCCTTAAGTTGTTGTCTAAGGTATAATACTTGAGTACAACAACTAATAGCAGCTACATACTTCACTACCACCATAGACAATGCAACGGAATTTTTCTTTCTATAAAACTATGAGACTAATGCATTACCTAAGAAATGACATGTACATGATGTACTTTTTCTATCGAATAACTTTCTTGCATCATCAGCATCTAAATATTCGAAAAGTCTAGACATGTATTCCTAGGATATCAATGTCCTAAATGTAATATACCACTCAAATATCTCAAAATTCATTTAATAGCTAATAAATGAGATTCTATAGGTGATGTTTAAAATTAAGCACAAAAGTATACACTAAACAAGATATTAGGTCTACTAGTAGTTAAATATAGCAAACTACCAATTGTTGCCTAACATCCACTTCTTTACCATCTTTGTCTTTGTTAAAATTTATAGATGTACTCATCATAGTGCCCAATGGTTCCATTTGATCCATGCCAAATCACTTAAGTAGTTCCTGGTGTACTTAGCCTGGTTGATGAATATACCATCCTTCATTTGCTTGATTTGGAGTTTGAGAAAGAAGTTTAATTTTTCCATCATGCTCACCTCAAACTCCTTACCCATGCACTTAGCAAAATCTTAACATAATAGCTCATTAGTAGCACCGAAAATGATATCATCCACATAAATTTGAACAATTAATAAATCATTTTTTTCTTGATAAATAATTTGGTATCAACTTTGCCTTTTTAAAAACCATTTTTAAATTTAAAAAACATTTAATCTATCATATAGTGCTCTAAGTGTTTGTTTTAAACGATATAAAGCTTTGGATAATTTAAAAACGTGTTCGGGTGCATCATGTCTTTCAAAACCAAGGGGTTGCCATCATAAACCTCTTCTTTTGTAAAACCATTTGACAATATACTTTTAACATCCATTTTAAATAGTTTGAAACCCACATGAGATGCAAATTGTTTAAAGAAAATGGTTTGAAAGATACAATATAGAGCTTTGATGATAAAGTTATAAGAATAATGTTAAAAAGAAGGCTAAAGATCGTGATAGAATTTTAAATAGGTTATATCTCATAATTTTTTTTGTAAGTGATATCTTGGTTTTTTTAGTGTGTATATATGCTTAAACTCATGCATAAACGATAGGGTATTGGTAAGTCTATCATAGACTACTAAATAATAAAAATTTACCTAACTAACTTACTATGCAACAGGGCGACTTAAGGTTGATCCCACGAGGACCTGAAGGGAGTTCTAGCTATTCTTATGTTGAGATAAAAGAAAAAGAAAAGAAAAGAAAATCCTTTAAATTTTTTCGAAACTTAAAAAAATAAAAGACAATAAATAAGAACAAAAATAAAAAGAAATAGATAACAATAAAAAGAAGTTGGGTAGAAGATATGTCTAGGGTTCTAACTTATAATCAATCATAGAAATATGTAGATTCCGTTTAGCCTAAGATCCTAATTGATAAAAAAAATGAATTTTATTGTTATTTTATATGCAAAATTAGGTAATTTCATCCCTATTATTTGTTAAAAAATGCTTAATTTTTGTTAAATTATGTTTAATGAACAAATTACCATGTTTTGATGAATCATGGAGCAAAAGCCGAAGATTATCTCAACTTTGGGAGAAAAAAAGATAAAAAAGGAAAAGAAAGCAAATAAAAGCTTGGAAAAACTTCACCAAAACGATAACAAGCTTAAGCATTTTGACAAGGTTAAAGACAAAATTCAAAGCTTAAGAGGCTTAGTAGGTCTCGACATCACATGTTTAAATATGAATGGAGAGGAGCTTCTCTTGTATTGGAAGGTGGCGGCATCAAATGGCATTAAAGGAGGTTGAAAAATGTTTTTAAAGAAAAAAAGGAGAGGAGGCTTCTAATGGATGATTGACAAGTGTCCCACTATATGAAGACAAAGACAAAAGCTTAAACCAAAAAGCTTTAAAAGGAGAAAAAAAGTGAATATAAATAGAGGAGAATATGGAGAGCTTTCTAAGAAGTGGACATGTGTACGACCACTCTTTCAAGGAATTAAAAGTAAAAGCAACACATTATTAATGGGAGAAAGCACAACATTAGAGAAATAAAGCATGGAAAGGAGCTTTCTAATGGATAGACATGTGTCCCACTAATGCAAGTATAAAATGACAAACTTAAAGCTTTGAGGAGATGAGCATATGAAGATTGGTAGGTGGCATTGAAATAAAGAAGTTGGTAGTGGAGAGCTTTCAAGAGAGAAAATCGGCATCACATGGAGAATAAGACAAAGGCAAGAAGCTCTTGCAAAGCTTGCAAAAATGACATCACTTGCAAAATGTCTTGGAGCTTCATGAAAGGATACGTAGCCTTAAGATAACAAAATTAAAAGCTCTCCAAATATAAGGGGGTCAGCAACTTTATACACTTGGTAGGGAGATATTCTCCTCTCTTTTTTTTTTTTTGTAGTTGTACCTTTCTTCTTCTATTGTTTTGCTTTTTTAGTTTTCTTTCTTAGTTTTTTTAGTTGGTTTGATGGAATCTCGTGATTTTTATTAATATAGTTGTGTTTGCTTTTATTTTCCAGCCCTTTAGTTGTGTTCTTTTATTATGTTTATTGTTAGTTTATTATTTTTTTGTGTTAATTTTGTGATGTTAGCTTAGATTGTGTTTGGGTTGGAAGTTCTTAATGGAATTTTAGATAAATAATTGGGATAATTGATTTGGAATTAATTGGGCTTTGTTATTTAGGTTAGGATTGAATTGGAATTCCACCTAAATGTCATGAATTAGGGATTAATTATAAGGATTAACCATGTTAAGCATAATTTCTAGTTCAATTGCTAGGTAAAGGCTTGTGAAAAGTAATCATCTGTAGCTAACATCGTAAGTATCAATAGACTAATTGAATTTGTTAGAGAATTTAATCAACTTGGCCTAGGATTTCAATTTTCTAAGTTACAAAATTTGAGCTTGAAAGATTATGGCTTAGGCTAGTCATTTCCTTGTACTTAAAGCTATTGCACCATTAAATCTAGAGAGCTTGTTCTAGGTTGTCACATAGTTAGGGATATTTTCAGAGCTTGTTGGATTTATCTAAAATTGTGGAACATATGGTTTCAGAGCTTGTTCAAACCAATAGGCTAGCATCTTAGACCAATCGTAATTTAATTATTTCGAGGATCAATTATAAGTCTAAAATCCTGAGTATATCTTTTGCCCAGCTTTCTTTTAATGTTGTCTATTTAATTCTTTTTTGTCTTTTTATTTATTTGTTATATGTTCGTTAAATGTTTTTATGTTTAGTTTTAATGTCTTCACATACAAGCATGGTTTTTGTTTTCTTTTTCTTTTAATGCAACCTTATGAATAGATTCTATTATTCATTGGATGAATGATTAAAATGGGCGTTCTAAAAAACCGATTTTACTTTAAAAACCAAAATGAGATTAAGCGAAAACCAACATGAAGAAAGGCAAGTACACCTATCGAACAAGTAATAAAGTGGAGTAATTTTAAGACTTCGAGTGTCGAACCTATGGGGAAGAATATTTAGATTTCTCAAGTCAATTACTAGATTAATTAGATTAAAATTATCTAGGAAATTCTAAATTAATTGATTAAAAGATGAAAAGATAAAATTAAAGAACTAAATTATTTATACTTCA
>JAOXYD010077200.1:0-12440 GCA_028565735.1 Pinacopodium congolense
AGAAAAAATAATAATTAAATTTAATATAATTTCTATAATAATAATAATAATAATTATTATTATTATTATAAGGGTAATAATATTTTAGTCTTTTTGTTTGTTATTCCTTTGTCATTCCAAATTTATATTTTTAAATTAAACACTGACATAAAAATTCTTAAGTAGTAAACCAAACAAAATAATACCTATTCCATTATATTCCTCATCTATTCCATTCCTACATAATAGCTATTCCATTTACCCTCTATTCCATTCTGCAAACCAAATGTACCGTAAGTCTTACGTACGCACGGCCCTCTGTTAACCTACTTCAAATAATATTCCATATTACATTTAGAATCAATCTTATATTAGACAAGATTTGACTACTTGTTATTTTATTAATAACCTTTCATAATTATTTTTATTTAAAATAAATAATAATAATAATAAAAAATTTTTTATCTTATATGAAGATAGTTATAAAAAATTACCAATAAAATATTATGTTTAATATTTTTTTATTTTTTTTATTCTTAAATAACATTATTTATTTATTGTACAACTTTTTATATTTTTTATTTTAAATAATAAATCTTAAAATAAAAATTTTAATATAGTAAAAAATTAAAAATAATTTAATAATTTATACAACTTATTATTTTATACCAATTTAATATTAAATTTATAATAATTTTTGAATCTCTAATCTTTATATCTCTTTCTTTATGGATTCAATATGTAACCCGATTTTTAAAATATTTAGAATATCACGTCCATCACACCTCTACTTATATAAGGAGATTGCATCACAACTACGTTTAAAACCGTCAAGATTTGTTTTTACACGGACTGGGTCATAGAACATAAATACATTACTATTATTGAACTATATTAAAGAAACTAAAAAATTCCAATATCTTTGTAGAAAACTGAATCTTTTATCCCCTTATAATGATCATAGTTACCTGGATAAAGATACAGATTTTTTACGTAATATTATTTATATTAATTAATTTCAACAAAAAAATCAATAGAAATATTTTTATACTATCATAAAATTTTAAAATATAACAAAACTACAAAAAATTCCTCATTTGATATCCTATACAACACACCATTTCAAGTGAAATTCAACATATGTTGTTCTATTTTTTAGACTTTAAATAAGTAGAAGGAATAATCGAACCTTTAAAGATGTAAAGGAGATCATAGTATCTCTAGATATATGGATAAGTGCAGATGGAAATCACGGAAAGAAAGTTAAGAGAGAGTAGAATTTGTGAACAAGTAAAACATGGGTTTATTTAGTTTTCAAATATGTCGAAGTAGATGATAGATATGGCAAATATAGTATTTCCAACCTATCCAAAATAGAAGAAGAAGAGAACATTTAGACTGTAATAAGAAGTTTAGACTCTTACTTTCCATACGGAATGATCTTGTCTGTATATTTATCATCATTAGTCGCAACGGTCTAGTCATTCATGCCCTACCCTAGTTTACATTCATCTTTAAATTGACTCTTGCATTGCATTTCAAGTCAATATTTCGATTCAATAACCGAGACAAGAAATAATATGCGTACTGCCACAGAGTTGAAGAATATTAGATAACTCATAGTGTAGTCTCTCGTTTAGTTGTTTACACGTTTGAATGTCAGTACATCACGCATTGTATAATTTGACAGTAGTCTCTTCGTCTCTTTTTTTTTTTTTTTTCTCTCGAGTTAATCCTTGTCGTATTTGCATCCCTAAAAATTCTGTGCCTGAAGATGTTATATATTACATGTTAAAAGCCTTATAACATATTTTCTGTGATGATTTTCATATCAAGGATATATTTTATTAGCCTAATTGGGAAAAAAACTTAATAAATACAGATGATGACAATGGGGGGAACAAAAATATTAAACTGCTGATGGAACATGTTTCTTAAACTTTTACTAATCACCTTCAACTTGAATGACATTTTGACGTTTTTATTTATTTATTTATCACATATGTTCCAATCGGAAGTCTTGCATTACTTTGTTATACAATGATTGCAGATGTAATATGGGTGGGTTTAAATTAAAAATTGTATATTGCTTTTATATGACTAGATGAATAAAACTATTTTATGGGAAAAACCACTGATTTACGGAATCATTTTGGGTTTAATCTAATTAATGTATTATGAATATGGTGATAATGTATCATTACATTTCGTGCTATCAATTCTTGAGACATTAAGATATGAGTTTCATGATCTACTCCTGATCAACTTTAGATTGGGAATAGTTAGATTCTTGGTTTCATGCGAGAGTACTTATTATTAGAAAATCTATAAAGATAATA
The DNA here is from genome assembly GCA_028565735.1 of Pinacopodium congolense. Lineage (NCBI taxonomy): Eukaryota > Viridiplantae > Streptophyta > Magnoliopsida > Malpighiales > Erythroxylaceae > Pinacopodium > Pinacopodium congolense. Next base: position 2,319 of record JAOXYD010077200.1, read on the forward strand.
ATTTTAAAATATAAAATTACAATAAGAATAATATTATAGAGATATAAGTAACAATTTTTAAAATATAAGACTTGAAATTAAAACACAAGATTCATGTAATTATCCCTTAATAAAAAGCATGCAATAAATGATCGGTTAGGCTTCAAAACACAGATGTCATTGATAAGAAATCAATAATCGGAATCAATATTCAACCGTCTTCCATGTTCGTCGCTTAATAGTTCAATAAATAGAGATGTCACATTTCATTATCTTGGATCCCATGCCATGCCAAACGATCAGTAAAGTAAACTTGGTTTGTTGATTGGTCAGAGTCATATGTAAGACTTGGTAACGCGGGATGTAACAGATGTCGGGCATGCATGCATCCTCCACCCATGTTAACGCCCTAAACATATGAAGCTTGGACCATCAAAAATTCCGGACATATTCCTTGTCCATGTCACTAACAACTCTCTTTGTCAGACAACTTCGATGGCTTCATTAACGGGAAATGCTGTAGTGCCTGCCTTAATCTTGATATCATACATTCGTATATAAATAAATAAATAAATACGAGCATCATTTAACAGATAGTTGAATGTTCGACGTCCCCAAGATGTAAACACTGTTCCCTGGGTACACGTTTTAAGATTGCAACTTTGCATTTCTAAGTTCCAAGGAAAGGGAGAAAGTGAGAACAAGTACTTTTGTATTATAGATCGAAGTATACATGTACACAAACGCTTATTGCGTATGTTTTATTCCAAAGATGATGCCGCATGTTTAGTACCGTAAACTACTGGCAACATTTTCGAACCTAGAGAATGCCGTGCCCTTTCAAGTGGGGTAGCAGCTTTTTAAAATGGCCTTTCGAGGGGGCAAAAGTAAAGCAGAAGTTCCCTGGTTTTAACTTCACACCTGGGGGGCAGAGGTGGCATACCAGTCAACACAGGGCCCGTCGCCTTCAAGTCTTTGGAAGCATTTTACGCGTGTGGACAGACAGACTCAGAAGTCGCGCCGCTAAACGAGTCAACCTTTTACCCTTAGACTTTAAAGACTTACGGTACAGCCTCTTGTTAAATGGATCAAATCCAGTGCCTGGACTTGTTTTGTTTTGGGGAGATGGGACGTCAGGTGATGACGCATGTTTTTGTAGGAAATCCTGATGCGTCATGCAACACAACACATCACAAAAGCTATAGCTGTCCAGATAAAAAATGCTCTGAGTTGATATTTTCTCACTTTTGTTGGGGTGGGCGTAGCTTGTCTCTGCCTCCGGAAACTGGCGATTGGGTGCTCAAAAAGTAACCGCGCCCAGTGGATTCGAAAGTGAATGTAAAAGAAAAAGGAATTTGATAACAGGAAAAGAAAATTAAAAAAAATTAGGGACGATGTCCTTTTATCTTTTATCGGTTGAAAACTTCTCCTAAACTTTCATCGGCCGAGTAAAGATGTGGTTTTACTAAATTACATGCTACTTAGTTATCTTATAGGCAATCCTTTTTTTATAAAAACATTTAAAGCGAGTTAAAAAATATTCATCACAAGACCTATTTGCAGCACTTCTTTTAATATTTATATATCACATTAGTTCTTAACTTGTTACCATGAATCAACCACATTTATTGTAGTGAAGCAGACTTGGGCGGTGTTTTGGTTCCAGCATTGCTTTTTAATCCAAGAAATACGAATGATTGAAGTGTGTAAATCCTCTGTGCAGTTTAATATATACCATATGCCCTATTTTTACTTTTCAATGTATATGTTTAGTGTTGAAAATTCTGGATATATAATTATATCCGAACATACCATCGGCATTGATTGTATACTGTAATCCTGAGTGTAATTCATCAAGAAGTGAGACAATAAATATATATTAAAGATTTACATTATTGAACCCATTGAGCATGTAATATTTTTTGGACATCTTTTAAAAATGTAAGCCTTTTCTTTTCATAGAGAAGTACTTTATTTTAAAGTATTCATATCTATTTTGTCGATTAATGAATTGAAAATCTATAATAAACTTTTTGTGAATCATTCCTAATAAAGAACCAACTTCTGAAACTTAAAAAGCTTGTAATCGTCTGTATTCGCCTAAAATTTGGAACTATTCTCTCAAATTTTTTTATCATTTTAGATACAAATTCTGTTAATATTTTTCTAAGAGAAGCATCTGATCTCAACATTTAAAGATCGATCTAATCACTGAATTCATGTAACCGATCTCTCTATTTTGTAGGTGAAACATCATCAAAAGTAAACCATAATCTTGAAATAAGGCAATTAATGGGAGTTGCTTATAGTCTAACTAATTCAGTTATTATTGCAGCATCTTCAACTTCTAGTTCGACTTCTGTTTATTAACGAGAGTCTGGCATAGCCATCGTCATTTGAGATATCTCAGTAAGATCTACATGCTGTTTAGAGCTTTCTGTGAAGGAATCAAAATCTTAACTTTCAAAGCTATCTTGGAATGGATGAAGTGTTGCAATAAAATCATGGGTTGCCATAGGTTCTTTTTCCTTTTCCATATCATGGAAAGTTTTGGCCTTTAATAGAGAGGTTGGTGGTGTTTTGATTTATAAAGGTTTTTTTTATAAAGCTGACACATGAGGTTGAAGGAATATCCTTTGGATTTTGATCTAGTTTGGAGAGTTTTGTGATTTTGGAATGGAAGTCTTTTTGAACAACAAGTAAGACATTTTGAAGACTTTTTCATAGTCAGTAATTGCAAGATATGTTGAAGTATCATAAGTAGGTTGTATAGTTAAGAATATTGAAAGTAAGACTCATATATAACTCTCGATTTCTCTTTAACAATATCTGACTTAATTTTCTTGAACTCTTATCTAACCTTTTATAATTCTCTTTCTTTTTTCAAAAAAATCTAGCCCATAATATTATTGATCAAGATATCTTCTCATACCGAAATCAAGTTAGGTAGCTTAGTTGAGCATCCTTTAATGCAATTGTTGAGCTTGGTGAGATACAACATAAACTTTAGCATTTAAGTCTTGTGTTTTCTGAGATAATCCTGTTGAACAAAGAGAGGTTCTAATCTTAGTTTTAATGATGATAAATAATGTTTGTTTACTAATGATTTAAGTTTATGTTGTAGATTTTAAAGATAGATGCATTTTATAGTGAATTTTAAATAGCAACCTTGAAGCTTAAAGGTCAAAATTGAAATCGACGGAAGAACAAGAGATATGATAGCTTCAAGACCTTAGTTAGGTTGTTTCAAATGTATTTATAGGTTTTATTTAATGTTCAATTGATCTAAGGGCTCAAAATTATCATACATTGCATATAATTTTATAAAAGTGCATAAAACTCTCATCATATAGGTTAATTCTTGTGTTTGGATTGTTTGGATATTCGGTTGAGTCAAATAGGCTTGAATAATGTTTTAACTTGAATTATGTTTTACAACTTACTTGAAGTGTTAATTAAAGTTAAGGAAGTGTTTGGAAACCTTTAAAATTGAATTAAATATTGTTTTATATCTTTCTAGAGGCATAAGGCGGGTTAGCTAGAGACATACGATGGGTTGAACAACTACCGTATAGTCCTATTTCCCAACAAGCTATACAACGGTTCGACAGGGCACTGTATAGCTCCCAGAACCCATCGTATAAATCCAATGGCTAGTTTCTACTAACATGTTTGTCTTCTTTTAACCTCTAAACGACTAGTTTGTGTTAATTAACAACTTTAAACCCTTCTTAGCCCTTTATATACCTCCTCTAAACATCTCTATCACTTCTTTATGCTCTAATAACATATTTATAAGCAAAATAACTCACTTTCTCAAAGCTATTGTACACTTTCATTACTCATGTTTTAATATGTTCTTTCACCTCTCTAATTAGTTTTTGAAATTGCAAATTTATTTTTTTTCTGGTTGTTTAAGTGTTCTAGTATTTGTTTGATCTTATTTTGTATTTTTAGGGTGCTTATTTTATTAGATTAAAGCTTGAACTCATACATTTATCAAAATCGTTTTTGCATTTTTTGTTCTTAATTTAATCTCAATTTTAGTCACCTTATTCTATTTCTAAAATTGTAAAATTATTATTTTTTGCTTACTTAAGGTGTCTAGAGTGTGTCTAATCTTTGCTTCAAATTTTTGGAAACCTATCTTGATTATTTTGAGATTAAACTTTTAGTTACTCTAAACCTATTCTGTTTTGGCTACTTACTCTTCAATCACTTGATTTATTGCTTAAATCAATTTTTGGGTGCTCAAATCTATTGCATTTAGTTTGTTTGAGTGTTTAAGTGTTTCATTGATTGATCTCGTGCATTTTTAAGAGTTTATTTGATAGATTCAAGTTCACAAAGTCATAAACACCATAGCAGCCCAGATTTGCATGTTTTATCACTTATTCACACATTTAGGCAATTTAATCTAAATTTATTCCTTTCAAACTGTTGTGTTCTATTTTTTTAAGTCCTAAACGATTTCATTGACCATATAACTGAATTTTTAGAGGATTATTTGAGTAATTAGAAGCAATTATGTTCACATATCTATAAGTTTTCCAGGTGTTTAGCCTTGTTTCTTTAATTTTCGTCATATATTTAAGTGCTTTTTGATTAAAATCTGACATATAAAGTTTGTTTAAGCATTCAAGTGCATCTTAGTTATATAATATCATTTATTGAATGCATAAAGCCCTTAGTTTAATTATACTTTAAGTGAAACACCTTCTTAGGAGTGTTTGGTTACTTGTAAAGGGGGATTATTAAACTTGTTGAATTGTTTGAGTAGTTATTGTTATTAAAGATTCCTCTTTACCATATAAAGATTGTCAAAAGGTTACTCTTCATCTTTAGCAAGAAACATTGTATCTTTTAAGGGTTACTCTTCACCCTAGAAAAAGATTGTACTTGCATTGATTAGTTAGTTAAATTTTCAACAAGTAGTTGGAGAGTGGATTAGGTAATTGTTAGGGACTACTGAACCACTATAAGTTTTGGCATTCCTTCTTTGCCTTATTTCCTTATTTATGGCTTAATTGTATGGTTTTCCCATTAGTTTAATTGTTATCTTTTAGCATTAACATTTCCATATCATTCTAGGTTGAATCTTGGTTTAGGAGGAACAAGATGTCCTTGAGGGTAAATTCCTATTGATCTTGAGTAAGGTCTCATAGTGACATCAGACATCTTATTTGTTCGAGCTTCCAAGGGTGGAAAATCTTCTTTATAAGATCTTATCATCATATAAGGTAATGGTACTGATACTTTTTTAAGAATCATAGGGATTATTACGAACATCTTGATTAAATCCATTTTTTTTCTAACCACTTTTAACAATGTATAGATATAATTGGATTTAGGTTGACGATTCTTAAGACTAATCTAAGGTCTTGAATCAAGATCATTATCATCTTGTCTAATTTGGATCTTCTTCTAACATTGGCACTTTGTCTTTTTCTTATACTTCCTTCGAGGAATATAAACTTCATTATCATCTTTTCTTTTAAAAAAGTCATCCATCCAATACTCATAATCTGAATCGTATATGGAAGGGTCCATGTCACAAATAAAACGTCCATTGACATTAATAACATACATTTAATGTCCATCTAGGAAGACATAATGGATTGGAGATCCATCGACACCTTCTTCACAAGAAAAGGCTGACCAATCATTAAAATTGGCCTAGAAAATCTAGGTTATTCTAAATTCTCTTCTCTAGGTCTATTAAAGATTGACTTAACAGTGCCATCCTTCAAGCGTTGTATGATTGAAAGAGTTTTAGTATAAATTAAATGACCTTGAAAGTATGCGATTCCTTCTCATAGTCTATGATCCATTCCATAAGCAGTAATTCAGCCAGTTGTCTAGGTGGTAACTGTCATGGAATTTGTAAAGTGATGGTCTCTTTTTGAGATTTATCTGTTACCATAGACAAGGCATCATTGGTAGAGTTAGAGAAGTTAAAATCTATTGCATGATTTTGTACTCTATAAATGATTTAATGATATAAGGTAGCCATAATAACAATGGGATCTTTTTCAGCTCCAACTATTTGAATCTAAAATTTTAACCTAGTAGGTAAAATGGGATCGTCAAGTTTAATGTTAAAGTCTTGAGCAATAGTCATTATAACATTCCCATTGTTAAGAGTTGTCAAAAGAGTACCAATCAAAGAATTTTGGTACTATGTATATATTGTATCAGGTAGAGAAATTTGAGTTATAGTCGGAATCCCTTTTTATCTATATAAGGATAAAACCATGCGAATGGCACCAACATGGAGATATGTATAACCATGTTCTTGCCATAAAGTAATCATCTCATATGGAAATTCTAGGGTGAAGAACTATTTTGTAGAAGTGGATTTTTATCCACATTGATCCAATCTGAAACCTCGGATCAATTCTTTAGGATGGGGTCTATGGATGGAAATTAAGAAGGGAATACTCCTGTGATAAATTTGTTTTAGTGATAGAGGCATCCTTTCAAAGTCCATCCAAGTCCCTATAAAAGAAAGAAAAGGATGATCAGATGTTTTAAAAGAAGAGCTCCAAGGAGACAAAAATCAAATAGATGTTATCTATGTAGACAACTAGAACATTATGCAAGAACATGCCCTTGAAAAGCGAAAGAAGACATGAAGGTCTTATTGTCCATTTAAGCAATGATACCTAGGCATGATGAAGACAATGAATCTCTCTTTAAAGAACAATTTAATGAAGACGAGGAGACATATTTTGCATTAATTGCTTATAATTCCTCTAATGATAAAGTTTTTTTTTTTTTTGTTGATGAAGAAGATGATGAATAGATGTACATGATGAAACAATCCTATTTAAAGCTCAAACCAAGGAAGTCAGTAGTAATTCAACCATATATCAAGCTTCAGTTACTCCTTGAAAAATATCATAAACCAATCACAACAATTAGTTATATGGATACAAATTCTTGTAGGAGTATTATAAAGCTACACATCCTTCTTACAGAAGAATGGTAACCTTATCAGGAATATTTTATTATAGTTGATGGAAAATCGTTTAAGATTGATCTTATTACGAAAAGAAGGATTGGGATAAAGTTCTTTTCAAATTGCATTATTAGAAAAAAGTTCTAGGTAACAATCTCCCTAGTCCTAACATCCTTATTAGAATGGATGTTTATTACGAAGCTGAGAAGTTACAATCCTACCTTAAGGTATTTGTTATAAACAAGGATTTTATGCTTATATAAAAGATTGCAACTTCTTTGAATTACAAGATGTTCCTTATGGATATGAAGACATAATAGATTAATTCTTACACTATTTTCCAGAGATCCATGACCGATTTAATCATCTACATCCATTATGAAAGAATCTAGATTTCTATATCCAATTACCTTTCAAGAAGAATGAGGACATTAATCATACAAAAGTAACTCATTCGAGATTGAATTAAGAAGAATTAAAGATGGCATAAGAGAAATGTGCTATTCTTTTAAAGAAAGGACTGATCGAACCAACTAACTCAAATTAGACATGCCAATCTTTTTATGTGAATAAGCAAGCAGAATAGAAAATATAAAAGAAGAGGTTAGTTATTGATTATAAACTTTTGAATACCTTTCTTCAAGATGATTAGTTTCTTTTGCCCATTTCTCAAGGAGGAAAAATATTTTCTAAATTTAATCTGAAAGTTGGATTCTAGCAATTGGATGCTGACCCATAAAATCGACCTAAGACAACATTATGAATTCCTAATGCTTAGTACCAACAGATGGTAATGTTATGTAGGTTAAAGGTTACTTTATCACTATTTCAAAAGACCATAATAAAGATTTACGAGTCCATTTTATCAAGTGCCTTGATTTACATTGATGATATCTTACAACACTCTCAGAGTTAGAAAGAGCATCGAGCTTTATTAAGACAATTTTTGGATCTTACTGAGAAATATGTGATAATGCTCTCGACTAGAAAAAGTTAGATTAGATTAACCTAGATAGAATTTCTGGGAATAAAGTTTTAAGATGGATTCTACCAGCCCGACCCATATATAGATAGTGAATTATTAAACTTCCTAAATACAAATCTTACTAAACAATTCAACAATTTATAAGGATTGTCAATTATCTCATGGATTTTATCCCTCACGTGTCTGATCATACTAGCCGGTTATCAAAGTTACTTAAGAAGAATCCACCACCTTGGGGTTCTAATCAAATAAAAGCAATCCAAAAACTAAAGCAGACTAGTCAGCATCCATTTCTATTGAAGATTCTTGACAAAGCCAAGAGAATCTTGCAGACTAATGCAAGTGAAAATTTTTAGGGAGTTGTTCTAATAAAGAAGATAAAAGAAAAGTGGTTTTACTGCAGACATGCTAGAAGATAGTTTAAAAACTCAGAAAAGCATTACCATGCAATCTACAAAGAGATTTTAATAGTAAAAAGAGAAATAGAAAATTTAATTTTCCACCTCAGCCCTTATCTCTTTACAATAGAAATAGATAATATGTCTTTCCCTAAGATCTTAAACCACAGTAATAAGATTCTACCAGATAGTCAATTACTCAGATGTAAGGATTGGTTCTTCCACTATAAATTCATAGTTAAACACATTAAGAGGCATTAGAACATCTTAGCTAATTTCCTCTTTCGATTATATAAATACATTCATCTCATCACTTCCTTAATGTCTGTTCCTTTCATACTTTTTATGGCTGACCTATCAAGTATTTCCAAAGTGAAAAAGTTCTTCCCTCCTATTGGTAGAAGTCCTATTGTCATTGGTAAAAGTACTCATCTTTCTTGACTATGCCTTTTTTACTACCTTTACCCCCTCTAGCATCCAAGCACCCATTATATCCCATCTCTTTTTAACATTCAGACACCATATTATACGATATTATTTTTTTATTTTTCCAATGTTAGAAAATTACATATGATACCTCTAGGCACTCTTTACCCTATATGCCTATGCTATCTCTCTTCATCCTTTACCAATGTATCAATGTTTATGTGATAGAAAAAATGAAAACTCCCTCTTGTGGACTTTTCTTGAGTGGTATTAGTGGTACCAATGATGAGATAGAAATCTCAACTCTCTCAAGTGATTAAGCATTTGAAACTATGGGAAACTCTAATAGAAAAATAAAATACTCAATGCTTATTTGTTCTTCACTGACCTTACAGCAAGATGCATGATGAGTCCATCTATACAGATAATCAGGTATACTTCTGGCAAACTTCAGTTCAGTAACCACGGTACAAAGAAAGTGTTCTTAAAAGCTTCCAAGATTTCCTTGTCAACTTAAACTATTTTTCAAGTATGACCGTCATCCGTCATTACATCCATTAGACCTTACCTAGGAGAGTTCGTCCCTAATAAGCCTCAAATGCTATACTTTGAAGTTTCCGAGACTGAAGAAGATGTTATTGCTTTTGCTTTCAATGGTCCAAGGTCTTGACCCATTTCAAAGCCTTCTATATTCATAGGTTTGTAGAACAACATAATCGAAATTCTAAGTAACCCTATGATAGATCTACGTTTGGGCTCAGATATAGCTAGCTCATCTCGACATGCAGTATCAGTCTTCTAGAATGCTCAAGACCTAAATGATGATCCTCCTATCATTAACGAGTCAACACCTGAAATTTTCTGAAAAGGTTAAAAATAGACGAAACAAGCCCAATAAAAGGAGAAGAAAGGACAATGACAGTTCCAATGCAAGCACATCCTTATCTAAAATGTAATCATGGTAGGAATGCACTCGAAAAGAATGAGATTATTAGATTATTTTTCATTTATAGGTCCATGAAATAAATATTATTTGTCTTTATATCTATGTGTCATCTCTTTTTTAAAAGTTGTCTTTATTATGGATCCTTATCTAATATAAAGCTTTATTTTTATCTCTTTAAGTTGTACTAATAAGACTTTATTCTTTTCCTTAGGATATGACATTGATCTTATCTTAAAAATCTTTATCCTTTTATGTGCTCCTTTACCTATAAAAGACAATAAGGTAATTTCCTTTTAGATGAGTTATCTGTTGATGCAAAACTACAACTACGAGTTTTATGCTCAAAACCACAAGTATACGGGTCGTACTTGTAGTAAAGAACGGTATCGATCCCACGAGGATTGATATCTAGACACCCTATTAATTC
>JAOXYD010077231.1:0-12439 GCA_028565735.1 Pinacopodium congolense
ATTGATTTGGGTCCTTGGGGGTTAGACACCTTTCTAATTCCTATGGCCTTTGGCAAACTAGAAAAGTGAGATAATTTGTCAAAAAAAAATCTCTCCAAATGACCATATCTTCCACAATGATCACAAACATATGTTACTTTATGAAAATGCATGTTTGTCCTAAACTGTTATTCCTAAGGATTACTCTTTTATGATTTAAGAGAGCTTAAAGACATGTCATAGGGTCTAAGTTTTATTTATTGAAGGTTTAAAAGATCTTATTTGTGCTGGCCACCTAATATTAGAGTTTAAGACAAGTTAAGCTTGAGAAATCATCTTAAATTGGTAGAAAAATCAATAAGCAACATAAATTAATCCTTGTATGACCAAACCTGAATTTTTTGTGAGATTTAGAGATCTAGGATTAAATTTCTAGAACTCATCTTCTCGAAAGTAAAGCCCATTTACTTAATTTGAAGCATAACCAAACTTTAAACAAGATTTAATAGAGAGAAAGCAAAGTCTTAATCATAGCTTTATTTTGATTTTTTAAAGGAACTTTAACCAGCCCATAAATGTGTTTAAAGCTCAATTAAATCATCATTACCTAATCCTTAGCTAATTTACTCATTTGGTAATTTTTAGAAATTTTCAAAAGCAATTAAAAATCATTTTCAAAGTGTTTAAGCCAAGTTAGGCTAGTTTAGCAATTTTAAGGTTTATAATCAAATTGTTTAGATTTTCCTAAATAATTGTAATCTAATCAACCTAGTAATTAAGCCTTTTCCATGTGGGATCGACATTTAGAGTCTTAAATTTACTCCATTTCATTATTTTTGCAACAGGTGTACTTGGCTTAATTCCATTGGTTTTCAAAATAAAATCATTTCAAATTCGTTAAAAGTTTAAAAGTCACCTAACCAATGCAACTAGCTGGCCCTTTAAGAAAGACTAATAGATGATCTAAGACTTGGGAAATCAACTTAAATTATTGAAATAATCAATAAACAACACAAATTAATCATTGCATCCCTCCACTTTGGATTCATGAAACTTCATTGAAGTGAGTTCCATTCAAAGTTATCCATTCATTTTTCTTTATTTTAATCCATCATAAAAGGCATTAAGTCATCCATGCTCTATGGAGATTGAAAAAGAGGAAGTGTTGGAAGTGTTGGAAGAGTTAGAAGCTAGGAAGGAGACCTCTAATTGGATTCAATCTAGGATGTATGAGCCATTAGACAAAACCATCAAACCCCTTTAAAATCCATCAGTTGAAGAACCACCAACTCTAAACCTTAATCCTCTTCCTTCGTATCTCAAATATGCCTTTTTACGTCCTCCATCACACTTACATATGATCATTTCATTGTCATTGTCTAATACGATAGAAGAAAGATTGTTAAGATTGCTTTGAGAGCATTAAAGTGATTGAAGCACTATTATCATTTAAAATGATTGGATTGAATTGATTACAATGGGGAAGGTAACGAGATGGAGTATGTGTGTTGATTATTACAAACTAAATGACATAACTTGAATGGATCATTTTCCATTACCTTTCATAGATCAAGTTATTGAAGATTGCTAGGGTATAGCTTTCATTATGCCTTAGATGGGCATAGCATATAATGGATACTTGTAAATTCTTGTTTCTCTTAAGGATCAAGAAAAGACAAAATTTACTTATCCTTATAGAACTTTTACATATAGACACATGCTTGTTAACTTGTGTAATGCTCGTGTTACTTTCCAGTGTTGTATGGTAGTAATCTTTGGAGACATAATTAAGACTTACATAGAGGTCTTTATGAATGATTTTTTTAATTTTTGGTACATCATGTGATGCTTGTTTGATAAATTTGAAGAAAGTGTTAAGAAGATGTGAAAAGACTAACTTGATCTTACATTGGTAAAAATGTCATTTTATGGTACAAGAGTATATTGTATTAGGCCATAAGATCTCAAGTAGGAGAATAGAAGTAGATCTAGCAAAAATTAAAGTGACTGCTTAACTTTCACCACCTAATTTAATTTGAGCGATTTAGAGTTTTCTTAGACATGTTGGATTTTACAAGCGATTCATTAAGAATTTTTTTTCCAATATTGCTAAGCCTTTGACTAATATCTTGATCAAGGATGCAATCTTTAACTCTTATGATAATTATATACTTTCCTTTTAGTTTTTAAAGGAAAAATTCACTAGTGCATCTATTTTGGTTTCATACAATTGATCTCTTCCATTTGAGTTGATGTGTGATGTAAGTGACTATATAGTTGGTGCTGTTATTAGGCAAAAGAGAGGCAAATTTTCCATCCAATATATTATGAAAGTTGAGCATTAAACGATGCTTAGAAAAATTACACCAATACTACAAAGGAGATGTTAAATGTGGCGTTCATCTTTAATAAGTTTTGATCTTAGTTAGTGCTTTCTAGGATGATTGCATATATAGACAATTTAGCTCTCAAGTACTTGATGAGTAAATCAAATGTGAAGCCAAGATTGATTCAATGAGTTCTCCTTTTACAATAGTTCAACATTAAAATCAAAGATAAGAAGGGAATGGAAAATTTTGTAGCTGATCATTTGTTGCAATTGAGTGATGAAGTGATGTAAAAAGGAGAAGATGAAGACATTAAGGACGTCTTTCTTGAAGGACAATTACTACCTATCCTTACCTTGTCCTGGTATGCTGATATTGTGAATCACTTGGTTGGTATTGTTCTTCCTTCTAATTTTCATACTAACAACATATGTTCTTTTTATAGATCAAGAGATATCTTTGGTATGACCCTTTTTTGTACAAGATATATGATGATGAAACCATTAGGAGAGTGTAACTAAAGGGAAAGTGCTCTACATTTTAAGTTATTTCCATTCTTAAGAGACTGAAGGACTCTCTGGGCTTCCTAGAGCTACACATAAGGTATTGGAGTGTGCTTTTTATTGGTCTAATTTATTTAAGGATGCATTTTAATTTATCAAGTGTTGGAAAATTTTTCAAATGGTTAAGAATGTCTTTAGGAGATTTGAAATGTCACTAAATAACGTTTTAGTATGAGAAATGTTCACTATTTCGGGTATTGACTTCATAGGACCCTTCTCTACCTCATATTCCAACTAATACATTTTGGTGACTATTGATTACATGAGTAAATAGGTCGAAGCAGTTACCCTTTTGACTAAATATGTAAGAGGTGTAGGTTGTTTTTTAAAGAAAAACATTTGTACATGATTTGAGACATTGAGACCAATCATAAGTGATGGGGATCACACTTTTACAATAAACAATTTGATTCCCTTTTGACTAAGTATGGTGTTACCCATAAAATTACTACACCTTATCATCCTTAAACTAGTAGTCAGGTTGAGACTTGGAGTCGAGAGATTAATATAATTTTGAAAACGACTGTTAGCTTTTCGAGGAAATATTGATTAATTAAGTTGGATGATGTTTTGCGGGTTTATTAAACTACTTTCAAGATGCCCATAAGAATGTCTCCTTAAAAGTTAGTTTATGGAAAGTCCTGTCACTTACCTATAGAGTTAGAGCATTAAGCATATTGGACCATCAATTTCTTAAATTTTAACTCGAGGAAAGATGGAGAAGAAAGGTTATTACAGTTGAATGAGTTTGATGAGTTTCTTCTCCATGGTTATGAAAACTCTAAGTTGTATAAAGAGTGAGTTAAAAGATGGCATGATAAGCATATCATTCATAGAGAGATTTAGGTCAGTGACAATATCTTAATTTACAATTAACGATTAATTTTGTTTCCTAAAAAATTGAGAACATGATGGATAGGCCCATAAGAAGTTACTAAATTTTATTAATTTAGAGCAATTAAAGTAACTAATGATCACTCTAATTTCAAAGAAAATGGTCAAAGGGCCAATTTATATGTTCCTAATTCAGATGAGGAGTCTACCGAGACTCTATCACTTTTTAATCTTTATTCAACTAGTAATTTTCATCATTAGTTATTTATTTGTGTCTTGCTTTTATTTTGTGTGGTAGGACCTTAGTTTAGAGTTTTGAAGCCTTTTAGAGTGTTTTATTTAGGTTTGGTGTGCTTTCTTTAGAGTTTCCTTTGTTTTTGGTGTGATTTCTTTTCTTTTTGACTGTTTAAAATTTCAATTCTATTGCAATTTAATGAGTAATCCTCTGAATTTTGTTGGGACTTCATTTAAGAAGAATTTAGTAAAGATTTATGGTTAAAATTCACCTGAAAAGAGGTTAATAGACCCTTAATGGTGGTCTAGTTCACCATTTAAGCCTATTTAACTCAAGTTATATTGCTTTTTTCAGAGAGCTTCGAAAGGACCATTAATGGTGGTTGGAGACAGCCATTAAGGTCTTGTTTAATTGTTGTTAAACTTTGTAGATAGCTATAAACGATGAAATTTTGGATAAAAATGTTTAAAAACTCTAAAACCATCAATATTCTTCTTCTTCTTCATAAAACTAACCACAAACGCTACTAATGAACCTTTTACCTCTGACCACCACCATATTTTCCTCCATTTTTGCTTCAAACTCTAGTTTTCACCAAGTTTCCTCCCTATTTCACTCCCTTTTCACTTTTCTTTCACCAAATCACCTAAATCTTCCATTTTCACCCATTTTCAATAAAAACTGTCACCTCTATCAAATTCTTTTGCTTTTTCCTCCATTTTATTGATTTTTAGTGAAATTTTGGCACCAGTACACTCCAATCATCAAAAGCTATCCATTGGTACCAAATTTGCACCATAATTCCTTTGATGCTGAAAATGGAATTTTATGGTGACTAAGGAATATTCTGGAGAGGTCAACCATAGTGTTTTTATCATTCACAATTATTTTTTAGCATCTTTTAACCACTTTTTAACACAATATTCGATCCAATGATGCCCTGAACATCCATAGGACAACCTTTTCATAAGAGGCCTTCTTTCGATGCTAATAAGTTCACTACCTAAGAGAATGTTGATTGGTTCCATTCTCATTGAACTATTGAGTTCATTATAGAGCATTTGATCCATCTAGATTTAAAGGCTCAATTTGATGTCTCCAACACTTATAGAACTTTAGGTTGGGAGCCGATTCTTACCCTTTCAGGACCTTATTTTTCAACCTTGATTTGCACATTCTTCGTGAAAATTGAGGACAAAGATGAAACTAATACTAATTAGATACGTAGTTTTGTGAGAGGTACTCTTATTCACCTTACTCGTTCTTTTCTTTCAGATTTTTCTAGAGTCCCCGGTAAAGGTGAAGTTTATGTGAGGGCTAAAGATCCTTTTCATGGAGATTGGATTGCATTTGTTATCAATTTTTCCATTGCTACAGCCCAAGATGCCTTAGGGTTAGTTATGAGAACCCCTTGAGTGTTTACGATTTTAACTTTAGGGGTTAGGTAGCGTAATATCATCACATTATTAAGTGCCAATATATCACCTAGGGATAATAAACTCAATAAGTTGAGGTTTGATGGTGCCTATTCTTTATTTATGATGTTGGATGGATTGGTTGCCATTTAAGAATTACCATTGGCTGGTTTTACGAATATCACTATGCGCGATATGGTTAAGATGCAGAGGTTGAGCAAGAACTTCTCCTTTCCTTTCCTTTTGACTTATATCTTCTAGGTAGCAGTTTCTTTTGGTTATGAGGCCCCTACAGATAGAGTGTGGTCGACTCAAATCACTTACTCCATACTTAAGCTGTGGTAGTATGCTCATGTTGAAGGATAGTGGCGCAGGTGGCAAGAGGGTGAGAAACTCAATGATCCCGCCACTCCCAATGTCCACTTTACAATACCCAAGGAAGTTATGAGTGAGGCTTCTTCCAAGGCTACCTCGAGTTTCCATCCACTGCCTCTAGCTTCACCTACTTTTACGCCTCTTCCTCCTATAGATATCCCTCACACTAACCTTGTGCCTATTTTATTAAGGATAGAGAATTATTTCGCTTTTAAAATCTCATGGTGGCTATTCATGGGTTTCTTGATTGTACGGAGCTTTGGATAGTGTATTGAGGAGCATAAAGAGAACAAGATTAGAATAGTCCAAATTTTTAGCTCCCTTTGAATTGTTCTTTCATTTTGTTTTAGGATGTTTGCTTATGTTATTTATTTAAGTGTATTTCCATTTTTTTTGCTTTCAGTTACCTTTTCATTGTGTTTCGTGTTTTACTATTAATTACGTTTTTTGATTTGGTTATTTCCTTTCAGTTGTGTTCTCTCTCCTTAGATGTACTTTGATTACATATTTATGATAATGGGGCATATTTTCTTTATTTCCCGCCTTATGTTTTTTATCTTTAATTGCTATAATTCACCTCAATGAAGCATCATAGCGATCAGCTCATACAAGTGTATTCCTTTCCTTCAAGTATGGAGGAGGGATTTGGTTGTTGGACACTTATGTTATTTTCCCTCAAGTATATCTTTTTATCATTTTTTATAATAGTCTATAATTTGTAGAATTGTTTTCAACTTTTTATATATTTCATTGAATTGTTTTCCTTTTGATTTCAATTTCTTTTGATGAATTGAGATGTTATGTAATTTATTTTGATTATTAATGATTAATTGTTTTCAAATTGCTTCATAATTTAGAAAATGGATACCTAATAATCATAACATGGATGTACACTTTTGTTATTTACCCTAAAGTATATCATTTTATCACTTTTTATAAGTCTATAATTTGTAGATTTTTTCCACTTTTGATACATTTCATTGAAAATTTTTCCTTTTGATTTTAATTTCTTTTAATGAATTGAGATGTTATGTAATTTATTTTGATTATTAATGATTAAATGTTTTCAAATTGTTTCATATTTTAGAAAATGGATCTTAACAATCATAAGAGGTTCCATGTATAAAATGTATATTTCAAAGTGAATTATGATTTCTTTTATTTTTTACCATATTCTTTATATTAAATTAAAAAATGAAATAAAAATAAATAAAAGAAAAATTGTGTATAAATAACTGAGCAATAAATTCAGTCTGATGGCTTCAATCTGATAAAAAAAGTTAAAGTTATTAGTGGTGTTAGTAGGCAGTTAATGCAAGATGAATTGATTAAATAACCAGGAGTTGTTCACGATAAAATTTTCACTTTCATGTAAAATGATTGAATGACTTCTTAACCAAAATTAAAAACTCGCATATTTGTTTTAATTTTGTGTATAAATGAGTAACATAGTTGAAATTGGTTTAAAAGGTGTTGCATTTTACTTTGCTTATATGCCTTTCACAAATGGAATTAAGTTATTAACTTAGGTTGAAGTTTGATGAATTATAAAGTATTTTGAATCTATTTATGATTTAATATGATTAATTGATTATATAACATCTCACTTATTCATGATGATTAATATATCTAGGAATTCTTTTCAATAATTTGTTTGATGATCTTGGACTAATTTTCCTATGATTATATCCAACTATGAAATTGATGATTAATTAACTTGCCTAAGGGAAACTAAATGCTTAAGGGTTAGGGAATTGGTAGGGGTTCTTTTCAATGGATTTTTGTTATATTTTGACCCCTAATTTCATGTTTAAATGTTTAACTCTTGATTGGAAATGTTTAATGTAGTTGGACTTGATTAATTAAAGAATTATGTAAAAAGAAGGCAAATTTGGCAGAACATTAATGTGGGTCTGGAGAGACTAACGCTGAGTTCCTTAGGAACACACGTTGAGGGATGTTGTAGTAGGACCATTATGGCTATGCTAGACCCATATTGAGGTCCTTAAGAACCCACATTATGGGATGCTACATCAGGATTGTTATGGTAGTTGCTTTGCCTACCATTGATCTTTGAGTCAAACCATTATAACCACAGACAAACATATCAATCACCAAATCTCAACTATTTTGGCTAAGGCATGGCTGGGGATTAAGGCCCTATCTAGTAAGGGAAAATATGGTTGACTTTAAGATCCTGCAAGTTGAAAATAAAAGAAGAGATGCCACAATTGAAGGAAGAAGATATTTGAAAATTTTCTTTGCAATTTCCCTTTGTTTTTTTCTTAATGTTCTTAGTATTCTTCATCTTCAAACACTTATAATTTGGATTCTGAGTTGTTTTCTGAGCTACCAATCATTAGAGCTTGTTGTTAAGACACATATCTAAGATTTAACATCATTCTAGGGTTTTTCTAACTCATATTTCTTTATGTTATTTTCTGTTTTTAATATTAATCATAGTCTTGTGTTTAAACTTATAGATCTTTATGTTCTTCGATTTTCTTGAGGTTTGATTGGAAATTTTGAGTTGTGAAGGAGCTGAAATCATTCTCTAGAACCTATAACCCATAACCTATTTAGGAGCATTTGTTGGGAGTTTTCTCAACATAAACTCATTTATTAGTTCTTTATTTTCAAATTAATCAAAGTATGTTGCTTAAGACGCTTTTTTTTTCTTTTATTGATATATGTGGCTAAATGAATTTTCAGCTAAGGATTGGTGTGTAAATGAATTAAGTGAGCTTTTGATGATGTTTAAGAGATTGATTTTTGTTTATTAAAGTTCAAAACAATATGTTCTTAAGTTATCCAGTTAAGAAAGATTAATAGATGATCTAAGATTTGATAAATCAACTTAGGTTATTAGAATAATCAATAAACAACACAAATTAATCATTGTATGACCAAACCTTGATTATTTGTGAGAGTTTGAGTTTTGAGATTAAAAATCTAGGAGTTAACCTATTAATTTAATTTAATGAATGATCAAACTTCAAATTAGAATTAATATATAAAAGACATAGTCTTAACCACAACTTTGTCTTAAAATTGTAAAGATACACTAAATTAGTCTTTAAAAATGTTAACAACTCAATTAATTCATTAGAAACCTAATCCTTAGTTAATTTCTATATTTTGGTAATTTTTGAAAGGAGTTTAGGATTCATTTAACATTGTTTGAAATTAGTTAAGATAATTTAGCATTTTTGGCATTTTAATTAATCAATTAAACTTTCCTAGATAATTGTAACTCAATTAAGCTAATAATTATATACTATTCCCCATATAATCAACATTCAAATTCTTCAAAATGCCCCACTATATTACTTATTGCGATAGGTGCACTTGCCTGCATGTTGGTATAATCACAATTGAAATTGCATGAGAATTAAGTCACCCAAACCAACAATAAAAGCCAGTAGAATGAATATATTCTCACTTTATTCAACATTCACATAACTTTTTTAAAGTAATATGAAGCAACCTATTCCAAAATTCACATGGAAAATCATATAAAAACATCCTTAGACACTTAACACCATATATAAAGGTTAATATAGGCATATTTGAAGCATTCCAAAAAGAAAAAAAGAAGAAATTTTTTTTAGGGTTTTAAATCATTCAAGAGTTGATAAATTTTTACTAAATCAAAAGAATCAATTGAATTTAGATATTACGATTAATAATCCATTAATGATTAAAATTATTCTTAGATAGAATATCTAAGTAATCACCATTGGATTTGTAACATTTCAAGTGTATGTTGTAATTAGGTAAATACATTCATCTGCCACCCCCTTGCCCTAACCCAACAAACACATTTAATTCAAATTCTCCTCAATTTAAGGAAAAGCAAGATAAAACATAGAAACTGTAAAAGGGAAATAGAATATGACTCCCTTGAAAGATAAAATCCAATTTAAAGGCATGAATTTGAGAGACTTATAGTCTATTCCAAGTGATTGAAACTTTGGAGAAAGTGATCCTAACTAGTTTTTACAATACTTGAATAGGGACACTAAAATATAAGATTACCAAAGGATTAGATCAAGGTGGATGAAGACAAATAAAAAAAAGAGAAAATCAAATCAAATCCTACTAATTTAAATTCATTGGGTTACCTCTAAACAAGAACTTATGTCATATGCTTAGAGACCTCCTATGCTTATTATTTGTTATTTCTCATATTTTGAGCCCCTTTTTCTTCTTGTTCCTTCCTTTATAGCTCTTTATGTCTTCCTTCATCCATTATTACAACTCCTTCACCTTAAGGGTCATACTCATCTTTCCTTTATAAAACTCAAGGATTGATAACATCATCAATTCCAACTCTAAAGATGAGTTTTAGTATACTCTACAATGAGTTTTGCCTATAGATTTATCAATAAAGGGAGAATATTGCTTCTGACGCAAAGATGACCTAGCAATTTAGAATACGAGAAGTTACTGATAGTTGTGCATTAGTATAGATTTTTCTAAGTGTTTAGCATGTGTTTCTTGCATGATAGATTGATATTGTTGTGTTTTATAACTTATTTTGTGTTTTTTTTCTTTAGCATGATCTTCATTATTGTTTCTTTTATGTTTGGTATTAATTTGGGGTAAGTCTTGATCATTTTGGTGTATTTATTTATGTTTTATATTTTAACATTTAATTCTTAATTTTATGTTAGAATTAAATTTTATTGGTGTATTTATTTATTGTGTTAGGATAAATTAAATTTGGAAATTAAAATTGGAAGAAAGTTGGAATGAAAAAGAAAAAATGAAAAAATATTGGCAGAAAACATTTAACAAATGAAAAGGGAAGTATGGAAGGAGATGGCAAAAACAAACATGTAAATCTAGGAGTTTCATGCATTACGAGGCAAGCAAATATACAAAAGCCAAGGCTTCATCGTAAGGTTCATCCTATGAGAGAGCGACTTCCAGGAGAAGTGAAGGAGTCCAAGGTCAAATTCAAGTGGTCAAAGGTCTAGCAAGGGTTTAAGGTCAAAGTTCTAGTTAAAGCCTGGTCAAACTCTAGTTAAAGCCTGGTCAAACTCTAGTTAAAGCCTCTGGTCAACATGTTCCAGGAGAGACTGATTTCCAAATACAAAGGAGATGGCCATTGGGTTAGAGCCAAATACACATAAGGAGATGCCTTAACAACTTGAAAAAACACATTAATCAAGGCAAACACTTACAAAAGCTAATTCCAACCCTCTTGGAGAGAACTAGCAATGTATGAAGCCAAGACTAGAGAGAGGTGGGAAAGTCTTCCACTAAAACAAGACACGTGTCCCCCCCCCCTCTCAAATAAAACTTAACGTTTTACTATTATAAAGTAGAAGGAGACAAATCAGAACCCTAAGTATTTAATCCAAAAAGTAGAGAGCATTTACAGAGAGTCGGGAGTTTGGACGGGTTGAAAACAAAGTCTTCCACCTAAAGAAGGCATGTATACCCCCACTCAAATAAAACTCAACATTTTCCTATCACAAAGCAAAAGGAGACAAAGTAGAACCCGAAGTATTTAAGCCTGTTGAACTAAGGGAGGTTCCGATCTTGGTTTTGATGATAATAAACATGCTTAATCACTAATGGTTTGAGTTTATGATGTTAATCTTAAAGATAGGTGGTATGTTTCAAGAAGAATCCACTATGGATAGCTTGGAGTTTGAAGGTCAAAATTGAAGATATTGGAAATTCAAATGATTTGGAAGCTTTAAGACCTTAGATAGGTTGTTTCAAATGTGTTTGTAAGTTTTACTTAATGTTTAATTGACCTGAGGGCTTAAGTTTTATCATGCATTGCATTTGAAATGTAAAAAATGTATATTATCTTAATTCATAGGCTAAATCTTGTGTTTGAATTGTTTTAAAGTATTTGATCATTCATATGGCCTCAATACATGATTTTAAAAGTGTTTGAAATCTTAATTATCAATAGGAACTTGTTTGGAATTGATTGGAGTCAGTTTTGCAGCATATTTTGTGTTTTCTAGACACTTAACGGCAGGCTAATCATCCATCAATGGCACCATGCTTGAGTGTCGTTGTACCCTAGTTCCAGAAGCTATCAACGACGGGCTATTCTTAGCTCAACGGTGCCGTCAATCAACCTAGAGGGTGCCGTTATAGAGTGAAACTATAACGGCTAGTTTCTCCTTTTGGGTCTTATTACTTTTGTCCTCTTTCTAACATCTTAAAACCCTTCCTAAACCTCTCTTGAGCTTCCTAACACTATATATACTCCTTAGAAATGAATTGTAACACTCTAGACACTCCAAAAACAGATCAAATCCTATGAATTTCTCAAAAGCCTCAAGCTGCTCTTATTTTTACTGTACTTAGTTTCATTCAATCTTTCACTATCAATCTATGTTTCTGGGTATGCAAACTTATGTTTAATATCTTGCTTGAGTGTATAAGAGTTTATTTTATCCATATTTACATTTTATAAAGGTTATTTCAACAGATTAAAGTTAGAACTCATTCATATATCAAAACTATCTCTGCTGAGACTGTTCTAGCTTGAATATTAATTTCAAGTGATTAAACCTACTTCTAAAATCATGTTGTTGGAGTTTTCAAATTGCTTAAGGTCTCTAGTTTATGTTTGAACTTTATTTCAAAATTTTAAGGCCTGTTTAAGTTATCATTAAGCTAGAACTTTCATATACTTCAAGATAGCTCATGTTTTCATTGTTTCAAGTTTGATTTCTA
>JAOXYD010077242.1:0-12439 GCA_028565735.1 Pinacopodium congolense
TGAAACCGTCCACCTTTTTCCACCTTTTTCCGAAACTCGCCTCTCTTTTTTCTTTTTTTAGCTACCACCCTCTCTTGTCTGGTTCTCTTTAGGTACTTCTTAATTCAGTTGCAAGACTCCTCTTCAATGCTTCCAATCACTTTTTTCTTCTTCTTTTTTTAATATAAATTTGTATCTAATAATTAAATATGCATAAAAACATAATATAGAAAAAAAAAATAATTTAGGGAATAAAATAAAGTTGAATTCATATTGAAATACATATGAAAATATCATATAATTTAACCCTATCTCTCCAATGTTCAGAAACTCAGAAACACTACACAAATTCAAAGAACTAAGTGTTTTAAGCTTAAAACTAAAGAAAAAGCTAAGAATGAGTGAAGAATATTTCTCTCTAGATGGTAGATCTGATATCCTTAATCTTTCCAAGTTTCTTGTATGTTTTTGGATGTTTTCAGAACTTGGAGAGCTCCCCTATGTGCTAGCAGACACTAGCATTAATTAGGAACATGCCAAAAGTTAAAATCTGGAAGCTTTAGAGTTAAAATTGTTGACTATAGGAGCAACGATGCTCTGCCTCCATACAATGACACCATGACAGGGAGTCATTAATACTCGACTGTAGCACCCATTAACGTCCCCCTGTTCTTCCATTAACATAATCCTGCTAGGGGGCCATTAATGGTTAGAAAGAAGAGATATTCTTCATGTTTTTGCTCCAATTTTCATCATTAAGCTCCATCCTCCAAATTAAACATAATAACACATAAACTTAACAATTAATCACTGAATTAGGGGTCATAATTCAAAAAATTAACCATTAAAACTTTATCAATCTGACCCCTAACACTTGCCTATTTTCTTCACTATTTTGGGTTATTTTCGTTCCACTCCATCTTAATATATTTTTCTTTGTATAAATTCATTGTTTTCAGTTAGATAAAGTGTTTAAAAGTTTGTTTGATCATATTTTTAGTATTCTAAGATATTTATTTTCACACATTAGATCTTGAACTCACTTTATTTTGATAGATTAGATCTTGAACTCACTCATACCATAAAATTGTTTCTGTTTCTTCTGTTTTGAATTTAATATTCATTCTTGCTATCTTAGTCTACTTCTAAAATTTTGAAATTATTTTCTTCAATTTATCTAAGTGTCCTAGAGTCCGTTTAATTTTTCTTTGATTTTTTGAAGATTGTTTCATAAGTTTTAAGTATGTTCTTCTCAGATACAACGAAACTACCCAGATTTTTCTATTCTTACTTTCTTAATATTTTATCTATTTCTAAAATCGTTAAATTATTATTTTCTATTTTCTTAAGTGTCCTATAATGTGGTTAATTTTTTGTTCGAATTTTTTAAATATTATTTTTTTGTTTTAAAAATTTAATCCAGATAAACCTAAACTATCTCTGAATTTTCTGCTCTTGTTCTTTATTAACTAAATAAGTTTCTAGGTGTGCAAACATGTTTTGATTAGTATTTTTATGACATCAAGATTATCCATATATTTTTATTTTGTTATTTAAGCACTTATATTCTCTATTTAGGTTCTAAATTTGTAGATTACTGCTCTAAACTGTCCAGATTTTGTGCTCTAGCTTTCATTAATTTTGTGACCTTTCATATTGTGATTCATCAATCATACATGTTTTTAGTCCATCAAATCTATTATATTGTTTTTATTTTAGCATGAAATAGTTTCCTTGATCATTTATATCATTTTTTAAAGGATTAGAGCCCTTAGTTTAGTTGTGCTTTAAGTGAAACATATCCATAAGTATTCTTAGTCAATTGTGAAGGGGTTATTTGAATTGTTAGGTTAGTTAAATGTGTCAAAGCTTTTCTTTGCCATATAAAGATTGGTCATAAGGTTTCTCTTCATCTTAAACAAGAATATCATGTCTTGTATAGGCTTCTCTTGACCTTAAAAGATTCGGGTTGTAAATGCTTCTCTTTCCCTAGAAAAAAATTTTTCTTGCAAGGGGTTACTCTTCATCATAGAAGAAGATTGTAATTGTTTTTAAGTTGTTCGTAAAAAACAATATCCACAAGTAGTTAGAGAGAAGATGTAGCCTATCTTTAGCGTAGGTAAACTTCTGTAAATTTTTGTGTCTTTTTCTTCCCTTTTCTCTTTACTTATTACTTGTTGCACGTTTTGATTATTAATTTATCTATTATCAATTGACATTCACTTTTTCATATCTCATTGAATTGAATTGGCTTGGTGCTAATTTTAAATTTTTAAATAAAGTTTTTATTACTCCATTCACCCCTCTCTTGAGTGCCTTTAGGGCTTATAATTGGTATCAAAGCTTAGGTCTCACACTTACAATAATTTCGAGTGAAACTATAAGTAAGCATCCATTATGGCACATTTGCTAGGTTCATCTAATCTTAAAGGTCAAAAAATTAGTAGGGAATCTTTCTTTGATGGAAATGATCAATTGTATTGGAAAACTAGGATGAAGTTTTTACTTTTAGCCGAAAATGCTAAATTATGGGATATTGTGAGTGAAGAGCTATACATTCCTACTAAGATAAAGAATGATCAAAAAGTTCTTAAAGTGAAAGATGAGTGGAGTGTGGAAGATGAAAGATAAGTTTCTTTAAATAGTAGAGTTGTTTATAATCTAATTTGCATAAAATAAAATAAAATCAACAGATTGTCTAGATGTTAAATGGCTAAAGACATATGGCATAAATTAAAAGTCACCCATGAAGGTACTAACTAAGTAAAGGAGAGTAAGATGTCTTTGCTCATTCATCAATATGAACTATTTTCAATGCATCATGATAAAATCATCTCTTCCATGTATACTAGATTCATTGATATCATAAATGCATTAAAGGGTTTAGGAAGAATATATTCAAATGTTGAACTTGTTAGAAAGATTTTGAGATTTTATCAAAAGGATGGGAAGCAAAGGTAACTACCATCCAAGAAGACCTTAACATTTTACCTTTGGATGAATTAATAGGTTCACTGCTTCCTCATGAGATGATGATGAAGGAATCATAAGCCAAAGAAGAGGAAGATTTGTCAAGAAGAAATAACTTGGCATTCAAAGCCAAGAAAATGGAGTCAAGTGAAGAAGAAAGCCAGATGATAGTGAGGATGACATAGTGGTTCTCACTAGAAAGTTCAAAAAGCTTTTGAGAAAGAAGGCACACTTAAATAAAAGAAAGTAAGTTAAGTAACATTACAGGAGAAAGTCCATTAATATTATTTGTTTTTAATGTAAGAAACCAAGTCACTTGAAGAATCATTTCCCATTGCTCCAGAAGGATGAGAGGGATGAAAGTAATAAGAAGGAAAGAAGGGAGAAGAAGGACAAGAAGGGTAGAAGCCTTTAAGGCTTTGTAGGAGATTGAAAGCGAAGACGAAAGAAAAAAATCTGAAAAAGAAAGTGTCAAGTTTTTTCTAATGGCGTTCGATGATGATGTACCATCTTCTTTCCATTCTAATTATCATGAGAATGAAAGCATTGTTGTTGATGTTGGTTTGAGTTATGATGAATTGGTTAATGCCTTAGAGTGTGCTACATTGAGAAAGATGAAATTATCCTCTAAACTTAAAGAATTAATGAAATCAATGAATGAATTTAGATTTGAAAATGAGAAGTTGAAGGATGAATTACATGACATTTTAAAATCCAAGAATGAATGCATACTAGATTAAAGCAAGAAATGAATATCGTGTTAGATTATAAGAATATGGATATGGGTATGAAGGAAAATGAGCATAAGTTGATGCATGAAAATGAATCTTTGAAAAAGGAAGTGGATGCCCTCAAAGAGTCATTGTCTAATTTCATAAAGGGTAAAGAAAGGTTACATTGCATGCTCAGAGGTGAAAATATTTCCAAGGATAAATATGGGTTAGGATTTATTTAAGGAAATAAAACTCCTATTGCCAAAACTATTTTTGTAAAAAGAAAAAGCTTACATGAAGAGCTTGTTCCTAGGTCATCTTTTGAAAATGGTGGTTCATCTTTTAAAACTCAATCTAGGAACATTCGCCATGCTTTCATGCATGCTTAAAAATATATAACTAGGAGAAATGTGTATTCCCCCAACAAGAGACATAGTTTCTTTACAAATACAAAATCATTACATCATGCATATAGGGCATAATTTATGTACATTCAGTCTACACATTCATATGCATATCCTATGCATGCTCATGCATCAAGAAATGGTTCTTACACTAATATTAGGCCAAGATTTCAACAAAGAAGAAATTTTGGAAATGATGCATTAAGATTTGCATTTAGAAATAATTTAAGACCAATAATACATTTTCATAAAGTTACATCTGCTTGTGATCATTATTGTAGGTTTGGTCATTTGAAAAGATATTGTTTTCATTAACTATCTATCCTTTTAGTTTGCCAAGGGGCTTAGAAACTAGACAGATAATTAACCCCCAAAGACTCAAGTTAATATAGGTACTAAAATAAAATGATTTTCTTTATTTTGTAAGATTTCAAGAGCAGCAGTTGGTAAGTTGACAGGTTTCAAATTGAATTAAGTTGATAGTTTTGATTTTGTAAAAAATTTTTAATACCCAATTCACCCCCCCTCTTGGGTGCCAGAGGACTTACACATTCTTTACAGAAGCTCGGTAATTGTTATCTACGGTGTTTCGACTCTCCCAAGGACTGCCTACCATCCAACTCCCTAACTAACACCAACCCCAACCTCATTCCCTGCAAGGATCTTATAGATCCATGAACATTGAATTTTCCCCTTTTTAAATATTGTTTCCTCTTTTTCTATAAACATTAAGTTACCATCCATTACATTTAAAAGGGTTTTAATTCAACGTTAAGAATTCCATTCCCTTAGCACATATATAAGAATATTAAATAAGATCATTTTGAGGAGATGCAGTATAAATTACCTTGCTTTTAGTTGATATACACATCGTATTTAACTTAAAGAGCAGCCTACTACTGATCTACTTCACCATCATGTTCTCTAATGTGAGTTCATTAACTTGGCAAAGGGAGATTTTAGCCATGAACTTTTTCTTACAATTCCATTAGCCCATATCAGTAGACACATTTCTCCTTTAATTTCTCTCAAGCAGGAGTGGGGTATTAGATATTTCTTAATTGATCCCATACATGTTAACAATTTATCTTAACTCTCATTAGAGACCGGAAAAAGCATAGACATGTGGTACCATTCCTGATTAAAATAATTCATTTCAAAGATTTTAAGAAGATTTAGGAAATAAGAATATTACCTAATGAGAGTATGCATATGCCAAAGCCTTTTCTCTTCTCGTAGCAGCTTCTTGCTTGGGTAGTAAGTCTGTTTCAATTTGCTGACTATGTGCTCTTATCCCATTTCTATCCAATCTATTCTAGTAAGCAGAGGCATAAAATATCAAATCCATTAATAAAAAACAAAAATTATAATTTTCATGACAAAAGTGGATATGCCCTTTTCCTGTTCAGAAAGTAAGATTGGAGATCAGAGAGCAACAAACCACATGAACTACACGAACAAAAGTAAATATAAATTGAATGGCCTTTAATTAGAAAAAAGAATCCCCAATCCACTCATAGACTTTTTAATGATATCACAGAGAGAGAAAAAGTTGCTAATCTATGCAGGCGAAGGTGGATTAATCATTCACTGGCTATAAAGAGATGTTGGAAGTATTATCAGGTGATGCAAATATAACCAAATGAACTAGACTAGTTTATAGTGTAAAGAAGAAAAAAACTGAATAGTATCATATTTGAGGAATTGTCTTTTCCTTGACAAAGTTTGAGATTTATAAAGTAGTTCTGGCTTTAGACAGGAAAGAAATATTTAAAATGAAGGAAGAAATTTGAGAGGCAAAAAGTAGACCACTACCCAGCACTAGAATGAATCTAGAGGAGCAAGCCCTTAGCAAAATTTGGACAAAATATACGTTCAACCCACTAAAGAAAAGTATAAAGGATTGGATTAATAGAAGCTACATAGACTAGTTCCCATAAGCAAATAACTAATTAAGGACGTAGTTATGAAGGAATAACATAACAAGATGCAAATAGGTTACTAACTTGAGGAAACAGAGTTTGAGATGTACTTGCAGATGCTTTCATCTTCTGAAGCTCTTTATCATGTTCCTGTTAAAGCTGCAGTTGATTCGCCTCTAGCATTATGAGCCTCCTTGCACTAGATTAAGTCTATACATGAGCACGAGTTTACATGGCTTATAATGTGGCTGTGGTTTGTCATTTCACAAATTGCTCCTGTAGCAGTATCTTCAACCTCACTAGAGCTCTCAAAGCTCTTCTTACCTAAAAGTCAAAATAGCAAGAAGATAGCAACACTTTAATCCTGATAAGGAGTAAACAAGAGGATATCATTCAACTTCAACCAGTGACACTTTATATTTTTAGAGCATAATATTCTAAATTATGAGCTATAATTCTTCAACAACCTTTCAAAAGGTGGCTAGCAATTTCCATATATATCTTTATTCCAAAGGGAATGAAACACCAAAATATATTGATAAATTTTCTAAAGAATATAGCATACACATTTACCATATATCCTCTAAACATTTTTTGTATCCTGATCACTGCTATTTCTTCCTTTGATTTTCTAGAGTAGCGTGGAACAACAATGAGCTAAATAACCTCTATAGAAGCCTGGGAAGTTACAATACTAACAAGTACCAATAAATAGGCATGCTTGCTCTGCTCATTTTCCACTTCAATCAATTTTACGCCTTCTAATGGAGGAGTAGGGGGCGATAGAGGGGTAGGAGAAGCAAATTAAGTAGTTTCTTCAGAAAAAAGAAACAACCCCATATTCATTCTTTTCTTTGACTAATTGTTTATTGTTTGATTTTGATTTATAGAGATTTAAAAAAAAGGAAACAATTTGAAAATCTATGATTGTTGATCACATAAGTTGAATAATAAGTGCATGACCATATGAGGACATAACCAAAACAGCCAACATACCTTGGAGAAACTGAGAGCTTTTTTAAAAGTAGACAACCAATGCCCCTTTTTCCCTATGGCCTAAAGCTTCAGCTTGCTCGGGTTATCACGAAATTAAAACCCAAAATTAATGCAAAAAAGAAAAAAAAAAAAGGAACCCACTATTATATTAAATTTCTCTAAAGTGGAAATATGAGAATTATGAACCACGTGAACATTAATGCTAATATATAATGGATGGTAAGTATATAATGGTTATGGAATAAAGGTTAAACTCTCAAAGAACAAGTTAATGCTAATATATAATGGACAATAAGGCCATTACTATTGGAAATAAGTATCCATTTCTAACCGTTATTTAATCTGAGCTAGACACTAGATTGGAAAGTTTTTAAAAGAGAACATGAAACCCAGCTTAAGATTTTCAATTTAAACAGAGAAAAGTACAAGAGTGGCATCCTAAGTACATAAGTCAAACAAATGTATCAATAAAGAAACAACCATGGAATTTATGAAATATTATGAGAGTTGGTAACTATTTCATGAGATATTAATAGAGTCAACTATTACATAAGAATTGTCAGATCTACGTAAGTTGCTAAAAATATTCTCTCTAATATAGCTAGGTAGAAATATCTTAAAGAGCAGTTCATGAACAACACACCTCCTTTGATAAATGAGACAAAGCTTCAATAATCAACAATCGTACAATAAAGCTCTATGTAGGGAGTTCTTCCAGGGGATCCCATTTTTAATGAGGACCAATAGCATTCTATCGTTATGCCCGACCGTTAATAATAATCAACAACATTATCAAACATCTATTTTGTGTTGTAGTTTTGGTTTTAACTTAAATTTCCGCAAAATTATATCAAACATCTTAGTTTAATTTTTTTCAAATATGTTAATGCAACAAATAATTTATGTTCTAAAATTACATTTATATTGAGAAATTGAGATATGATTGCATCGCACATAGTAAGAAAAACATTAAATTTTCGAATTTCTTTAAATCAAGATAATTTTAATGTATAACATGATTAAATCATGTCATAATAAAGGATGAATATATTATTATAAAACTTTATTCTTGTCTACAATTCCCTTAAATCTACAAATATTATGTCAGCTGCTTAAGTCGTACACACATTTAACTTTTACTTGTATTTATAAACCAATTTTAGGGAGAAACACAACTTTTAAGAGAAACAATACAATAAATGCTAACTTTTATAATGACTTCTTTTTTTATTAAGAGAAAAAATTAGTTTTATTCTTAAATTAAATATAAATTATAATTATAATTAGAGTTTACAATAGAATCAAATATTGAAACTTTAATTGTAATTTATATTTAATTGCAATAGAATCAACTATAATATATTTAATCTTTAAAGTTTCACAAACTTCACAATTAAGTCAAACTTAATTTTAGAATAATTTTCTCTCCATAATTAAACTTTATGTGTGACCCATTAGATTCATAATATATTGTTAATAATTATAAATTCCAATTCTAATTCATAATTAGAATTAAATAAATAAAACTTCTTTGAATATATATTTAATTCTCTAATTAAATAATTTATAATTATAAATCAAGATTAATATTTAATAACATATCATGAATACCGAGATATTAGGAATGCTATACTAATTATGACTAACTCTTCTATGTATGATTTTTCTGTATAGTTTAATTCTTTTGTCATACAATGCTTCAACTAGATGCAAGAGTTTGAAATTAGTATTTGTAAGCCCTATGGTACCCAAAAGGGGGGGTGAATTGGGTATTTGAAAATTCTTTACTAATTAAAACTAACAACCTAAACCAATTGGAATCTAAATACAATCACTAAACTAAAGTTCAACCTAAGATGATATGGAAATGGAAATGCCAAAATGAATGTAGTAACTTCAAATTCAAGTCATACAACTAACAATAACTAAAGGAGTTAAGGGAAAAGAGAGACACAAGAAAACTATAGAAGTTCACCTACCCCAAAGATAGGCTACATCTTCCTTCCAACTACTTGTTAGATATTTTTACTATTTAAACAAAACAAGTACAATCTTTTTATAAGGTGAAGAATAACTTTTACAATCTTACTTTCCAAGGGTGAAGAGTAGCTCTATACTATACTCAATCTTCTTGTTGAAGGTGAAGAGTAACATTTACAACTCTTTTTAAGGAAAAGAGAAGCCTCTACAACTCACAACCAATCAAATGATTCAATGCCACAAATTCAAGTAACCAAATACATCTTAAAAGGGGTTTCACTCAATGTACAATTAAACTAAGGACTTTAACTTTCAATCACTCTTAGTATGATAGAAATTATTCACCAAACATCTGTATATATATATATATATATATATGCAATATGATCAAAATGAGCTAAGTACAAAATTTGGACAATTTAAACACTTTATGAATATTTAACTCAAAACACAAATATAAAAGCTTAAAAATCAAACTAAAAATTTCAGAACACTCCTATCATCTTACGTGAACGAAAAATAAATAAATTTATGCATCAGAAATTGATTTAAATGATGAAATTTGTGATTTAATAAAGAACAATAAAAATAGGACAGTTATGATATATGAGCAAAGCAATGCATGAAAATGGTGAAATATTCACCTAAAAATTTGAAATTATGATTAATCTAACTCTTAAGCATTTAAAAAAACACAAAACAATAAAAACAAATACTGAGAAACATATTCAAAAGGTTGAAATCAAGATCAAACTCAGCTTAACAAAAATAGAAGCTATCTTGATATATTTGAATGTTCAAGCTTAAATATAGCTTAAATAAGCCTCCAAAAATCAAAATCAAGGTTAAACACAATCTAGAGGATTTAAGTAAATATAAAAAAAGGAATTACATGATTTTAGAAACAACTTTTGTCAACTAAAATTGAGATTAAAGTAAGAACAATCTCAACAAAGATTATTTTGATAAATGAATGAGTTATATCTTTAATCTGATGAAATAGCCCTTATAAATGTAAAAGATCGATCAAACAAACACTTAAACACTCAAGCAAGTTGAAATCAGTAATTTTGCACACCTAAACATTTAAGAAGATAATAGATGAATGGATTGAATGTGATAGCAGTCAAAGTTAGGTAGCTTGAGCATTCTGAGAGATTTTGGCTTTTAATCTGTTTTCAGGACATCTTGAGAGTGTAAAATCATTTAGAGAAGGTATATATAGTGTCTAGAGGCTTAAGGAGGGTTTAGAAGTGTAAAATGGCCATTAGAAAGAAGAATAAAAGTAAAGGTTAAAAGTAAAAACTAGTCGTTAGACCTATATGGCAGGTTCTAAAAGCTATACAGTGCCCTCGAGACTACCATATTGGTCTTTGGAAATAGACCTAATACAGGGGTCTGGGCAGTCCGCCATATTGCCTTTGAGCCGACCATATTGCTCTAAGAAACTAGAATACAAGTTGTAAAAAAGCTCCAATCCTATCATAACAACAATCTAACATGAATTAGACTCCAAACACACTTTAAGTCATGTATTAAGGCTATATGAATGATCAAAACATATAAAACAATTAAAAATTATGAATTTACCTTTGAATTGAGAAAATATGAAACTTTGTCATATCAAATGCATTGCATGATTAAAATTGAGCCCTTAGATCAATTGAATACTAATTAAAACCTACAAACATACTTAAAACAACCTATCTAAGGTCTTGAAGCTTCCAAATCCTTTGATCTTCTATTATCTTCAAATTTGGCCTTCAAACTCCAATCTTTCCATATTGAATTCACTAAGAAATATACCTATCTTTGAATTTCACATCATAAACTTAAATCATTAGCAATTAAAAATATTTTGTTATCATCAAAACTAAGATTGGAATCTTCTTTGGTTCGGTATTTATTCCTTTTTATGTGTAATCATATTAGCTCTTTACTAGTAGTAATTAACTTTATTAATGACATTTCAAAATAATTTTCAAAGCCTCATTCCACTTCAATCAAGGAATTCTTAAATCAATACTAATTAAAAATATCGAAATATTTTCCTTAATCATTTTATGGTGATATTGATTATTCAATTACCTTTATATAGTTCATATTATATTTAACGATTACTAAGTGAATTATTCTTGACTAGAATAAATCATAAATACTATCAAAATATAGCAATCCCTATATAAGATATTTTAGAGATCCCAAGTCAAAAGATTAACTATACAATCATCATAATGAGCATTTCCAGAAACACACAAGTAATGTTTCATGTGGAATTCTCGTATTGGGTCAATTCAGTAAACTTATTCTTTAACAAGCACCTCCATATTTTTTTAAAATATCTATATAATTTGGTCTATGAGATTGATTACTTCATAAGAAAAAAACACATAATATATGCTAGTACTTCCCCTTTATTAATATTCAGTCTTAATAAATTGATGACTAGGAGTAATTTAGGGATAACTTTTAATTTACAATAAGAATCTCATAATTATGATCTTATCATAATTTCATTTGTAAAATAATATTTCATGTGATACTTAATTAAACCAATATGTATAAGTTAAATAATAATTTTCAATTAATTATCATAAAAATATAACCATCTGATTGGTTATAGGGCATAAAAACTACTTGGTTATAAGGCATAAATCAACAATCTCCCACTTTTGTTAAATCAATCACTTAAATATCTTATGTCATATTATCATATGGTGATCTTACTACTATTGGGATAGTGATTTAACGATGGAATTCTACAAAATTATCTTTTTTTATATACTTGATTAAATCTTACTTCTTTTATCCCATTTATTATTATAATTAAAAGGAATCATCAAAATATATATTAGGATCATTAATGACGCCTTAACTCCTTTTGCATGCCTAATGTTCTTATGTTCTACAACACATTACTTTTGGATTAATACAAGGAACTACACCTAGTTCATTTAAAAATTTCATGATCTAAATAATCATTTATACTAAATGAAAAATCTATCATGACTTGATTAATAACAAATGATACATTGGAACCATTTTACTTCACTAGGACTCCCTTTTGCTCTTGTGAAACTAAAGTTAAAATCCATATAACCTTAAACTCAAGTATCAACTCATATATAAATAATGGATATTGTTAATACTTCTTAAGTATCGAATATCTCAAATGCTAAACATCTTTAACACATTGTATATACTTAGATTATAAAAGGTAAACAAATTATATATTTATCTCTATAGATCTTTATTCCAATAATTTAAGTTGTTATCTTTTCATATCCAATTGAGAGATGTTCATAGACTATCATTTCCTTAATAATTAAAAAAATGAATTATTGTTCTTTATGAGCACTAAGTCATTAAGTACTCCCACTAAAAGTGACAGGACCCTGTCCTATTGGACTAGGCAACCTGCCCGGCACTCCATGAAAACCCTCCAGTCGATTATCTTAATCACACTGAAGAAGTT
>JAOXYD010077252.1:0-12438 GCA_028565735.1 Pinacopodium congolense
ATTAAATGGAATGCCTCATCAAATGGATGTACAATGCATGTAGCTAGTCTATTCTCTCACTATAGGAATGAATATTACAATTGTACTCCTAAAAGGTGTGACTAAGTAGTGATTTTAAGGGATAAATAAAATTTTCAACTCCTAATTAGGCCAAAAACCCCATCTTAGTTGTCCAAATTAGAGGAGCAGACTAGTCAATAGTTTTAACGTAGTTTTAATCTCAAATTTTCAATAAAGACATCAAATAGTAAGTTTGAAGTATTGCATAGCATGTTTGAGGAGATTGGAAAGCAAATCCATAATTGCAATAAAGGATATTCAGTTATATCTCTTACTCTTTACCTTTTTGTGTTCTAACTTTTTATTTTAATAAAAAATAATATGCTTGCAAGTTATATCTTCATTCTTGATGATGAATATGAGTAGCTAAAATTTTGAATAGATAAGGTTGGGGTAGTAGATGGATTAAATTTTATTCAATTTGGTTCTTACTACACTAATGTTCTTTGCTTAGTTAAGTGCTTAATTATATGTCATAGACTGGCTACCTAGGATATATTATTAAGTGATTAGAGATCAAGAGATTGATTCTAATAACTATAAAAATCAATTAAACAATGAAAGTGAGTAAATTCATGACTAAGCTTTTTTTTCCTTTTGAGGGTCTTAAATCTAAAAAGGGTTTTTAGTTGTGAACTTCTTAAACTTTATGCCTATTAGTCTAATTCATCGAATGACCAAACAATGGATTAGAATTAATAGAGCTAAGGCCTTAATCTAACCATGGTTTTGCTTTGTTTTTGGGAAGACACCCTAGATCTATTCTACCCAAAATCTCCCTAGACTTAGTTAATCCATTAAATGTAAAACCTTGCTTAGATCTTGAGATTGGTATAACCTTGAATTACTGCTTGTGATTAATTGTTTATTAGATTGGTTTAATTTTTTTACTTTATTTTGTCACTTTAATTTGGAATTTCTAGAAAATTGTACACTAATTAATCTAGTAATCATTGAAGATCCTTCTAAGAATGATATTTATACTTTGTATTCGCCTAGTACTTATTAATGAGGTATACTTGCCTTTAATCTTAAATTATATTAGATTAAGCTATATTAGAAACAAATCAAACAAATTTTTAGCATTACTACCATGGATCTTTCCTAGAAATATTAATGATAGATTGGCATCGATTAGTCCAGAATTTATTTTATTATTTTTGTTACTTTTATTAGTTATTTAACTTTAGTATATCTTCTAATTTTATTTTGAATTGATTTTTCCTTCTTTGTATGCTGCTTTCTTATATGAACACTTATGGCTAAAAGCTCACACAATTAATTTTTGATCTTGAGTTAGATAAAACTATTTATAGGTTAAAAGGAAACTCAAGTAAGCACATCTAGCAAGATAAAGGTTAAATCTATTTATGATAAGTAGCGAGAATTTGAAGCCAAAATAGAAAATATGCACCATTAAGAAAAAGTTACGATACCCAACTTATAAGAAAGAAGAGAGCATATTATATTGGATTTGATGATGGGGGGATGGAATGGATCATTGGTTAGCATAGTTAGACCAAGGGCTAATATGAATAATTTCAGGACCCCTCATAAAATCATATCTATAGTTAAAGCCTTAAAGTTTGGAGGCTCAGCATTAGAAGATCCTAACACTTATCTAAGGACTTTTTCGGACATACATGATTATGAACTTTTCAAATACATTATAGTATTATAGGATGCAATGAAGTTAAGATTGTTTCCCTTTCTCTCTTTGAGATTAGGCTAGAGATTGGCTTTCCAATCTACGATCTAGCTCCATTATAATTTGGAAGGAGTTGTTAAAGTTTTTCCTTGCTAGGTTTTCCCCTCTAGTTAAGATTGCAAAAATGAAGACGAAATCATATCATTTGTCTAGCATGAGAATGCAAGCTTTTATGAAGCTTGGGAAAGATTTAAGGAGGTGTTAGTAAGGTGCCCATGTCAAAGATTCAACATATGACAATAGGTGGATATATTTTGCACAGGTGTGACACCTTAAACCTAAAGCATTATTGATGCAACTATTAGAGAAAACTCGATGCATAAGACTCTAGGTTAAGCATACAACTTGATTAAATAGAGGACCACTAATAACTTGTAGTGTCACATACAAAGACATCTAAGGAGGCCTTATACAGCTCTTGTAACAGACCATTTCATAGCTTTGGTAGCATAAATGGAGGCCGTGAATAAGAAGCTAGACAGTTTGTTCCAAGGTGTTGTTGGAAGCTTAGTTTGAACTTAGATAATATGTGACAATTATGGAAATAACTCATATACATTGGTGAATTTTCAAGTTAGTAACCTTTTTGTCTAAATGTTAAAGCATGTGTAATATGTTAGGAATTACAATAGGCAATAGAGGAATCTGTTTTCCTATACCTATAATCTAGGATGGATGGAATAAAAGAGTTTTTATTAGAACAACATCAAGCTTACCTACATCTATAGTTTGAATCTCAATGAGGTTCATTGATGATAGACTTCAATTTTATGACATATTTGCCTCCATTTTAAGCCAACTTGTTGTATAATTACTTAAATTTGATGTTTATAGGATAAATTATGTGTTTGATTGATGAATATTGTAGTTGGAGCTAATTTATTTTAGAAAATTTAAGAAAAGTTTGTTAGAATTCGAGATTTTGGACTAAAATGATGAGTCTAGAGAGGTGTCGCTTAACCTTACCAAGCGTTGTTCTACCCTCATATTAGAGACTAAAATTGCAGTGCTCATTAGGCATTGTTTGACTCTTTTCAAGTGTGGTTTAAGTAGCAATCAACACCTTTCCAATTGGATCTTCTTCTCCAATTACTGCCACTTGCCCTAGTTTATTTCCACTTGTAGCTGACACATGTAAGGACTATGAGAACCCAAAATTAGCAGAGTTAGAAAGATAAAAATATAAATTTGAGAGAAAAGTCATAATGAGAGAAGTTTAGATTTATTTTCTCTTGTTCTTTATGATTTTTACCTTGGTTTGTATATCTGACTTGTATTTTGGAGTTGTTGAAGCTCAATACACATGATTCAAACTTGTAAATGTGTTTAGAGCTAGATATTGGTGTACTTTAAGTGATTTTCATCTATTAAATTCACCTTTCTTTGTCATTTGTGCTAGAATATGCTTAATATTATGAGATTGATTTGTTTATTGCTTAAAATGAGTTACTAAATCTATTTTTGGTTGGGATTTGTCTCTGTAATGACCTGAGCATGTGCTTAATATGATTTTATGTGAGCATAAGGGTTGTTCTTTGCTCTTGAAAGGGATTAATGCTTGTTTTACACTAAACATGTAAGATAAAGTTAAGAAATAAGTTAGTGTCCGAGAAATCTACCTAATTTATTGGACAAATCCTTATGCAACCTGATTTAAATTATTTAATAACTAAACTCTTGAGGGTCATAATATGAAATTTGGAATTTTTGGATTAAAATTTTTAGTTTTAAGGCCTTATGCTTAAGATTGTGACATAACCAAACTCTAACTTAAGTATTTAAAGGCTAAGCCTTGACTTAACCATAGCATTGCTTAGATTGAGTGAAGTGATCCTAAAACAAGTACCTTAATCCATTCGTAAGCCATTTGGGTCATTAAAGAGCATTTCCTAACCAATTTTATCCATTAAGACAACTCTTTTTATTTAACTAAGTTATTCTGCATAATTTGGAACTTTTAAATTTATTTGGTAATTT
This sequence comes from Pinacopodium congolense, assembly GCA_028565735.1. Classification (NCBI taxonomy): domain Eukaryota; kingdom Viridiplantae; phylum Streptophyta; class Magnoliopsida; order Malpighiales; family Erythroxylaceae; genus Pinacopodium; species Pinacopodium congolense. Next base: position 3,746 of record JAOXYD010077252.1, read on the forward strand.
TAGTTTATGCTTGTATTCAAATAGAATTCTCTAGATAATTGTAACCAAAATTTCCCCAGCACTTGCAATTTAGCAAAGTATACCCATGGGAATGATACTTGCATTTTAAATACTTCCACTTTTTACTTGTAACTGGTGCACTTCCCATCAGTGTTAGTTTGAAAATGAATAGAGAAAAGTGTGCTTAATAGAACATCAATTTAGCATTAATTTGAATGAATTTGTATTTATAGAAACTAACCATCAAGTTTTTGGCACCATTGCTGGGGAACAACACTATTAATAATTAGAATACTAGGAATAATTTACGAATATTAGTTTAGAGTTGTTAATATTGTCTAAAGTGTTTATATTTGTTTTATTACTTTGTTTAGCCTGCTTTATGTGCCTTTTCTTTTTGAAGTATGTTTTGATTTAGTTTAAATTCTTATTTTCTTTTAAAGTTGTATTCATACATGGGGATCAAAACCTAAAAAATTTGAATTTGATTTGGAGCTTGAGCAATCACTTAGGAAGCAAAGGAAAGAAACTCGAGTGAGCACATATGAATTTATAGGAGTAGAGACTTCTAGTGAACAATCATTTGACCAATCACTTCAATAAAAAATGGATCCGCCTAAACCAATATAAAATAGACTTGGTGAGGGTGCTAGACCCTTAACTATGAGAGATTTAGCTTTAGGTAACAGAGGGAAACCTATGGCTAGAATTGTGCAGCCTAGGATCAATGACAAAAACTTTGAAATGCCTCATAGTATTATTTCAGTGGTTAGAACTTCCTAGTTTGATGGAACAGCTCTTGAAGATCCAAATGAACACTTACAGAATTTTCTAAATTTTTGGATCTTTTTAAGAGTAATGGAGTTCCTAATGATGCAGCTAGAATAAAATTGTTCCTGTTTTCCCTTAGAGAGAAGGCTAGGGTATGGTAGAATACATACCCACCTGGTTCCATTACAATAAGGGACAAGCTAATGAAGATGTTCCTAGCTGAGTTTTTCCCTCCTGCAAAGATTGCAAAATTGAAGACAAAAATTAACACTTTTGTTTAATATGAAAATGAGAGTTTATATGAAGCATGGGAGAGATATAGGGAAATGTTGGCCAAATTTCTTGGCCATGGTTTCCATACATGGCAACAAGTAGATATATTTTACACAGGTCTTACACCTTCTACTCGATGCATTACCGATGCTACTACTGGAGGTAGTTTCATGCATAAGACTCTGGAGGAAGCATATCATTTAATAGAAGAGGTGACAAAAAATAGTGTCTAATATAATTCTAAACACCATCCAAGAAAGCCACATAGGATGCATGCTATTAATGTTATAGTTGCTTTCACAGCCTAGATGGATTTGCTAAATATTCAATTGGATAATTTGGTTAGTGGAGTTGAAAGTAGTGGATATGCAAACCAAGTAGAATGTGAACATTGTGGTAGTCCATCCCATGCTTCCTTAAATTTTCAAGTAGGTAGTCCCTTTGTTATAGAGCCTAATCAAGCATAATATGTGAGCTACAATAGGAAAAGGAACGATCTTTACTCCAATACTTATAACCTTGGATAGAGAAACCACCCAAATGTTTCTTGGTGTAACAATCAGAATACATACCAACCCCCAACCTAGACAACCCAACAAAGAACACCACTGCCATGATTTAGAACAAATCCACCTCCTCCTATAAAATCAAGTCTATATGAGACAATGTTCAAATTTATGCAAGGTAATGAGTCTCGTTTGTAAAACCATGAAGTAGCCATTAAGGATCTAGAGACTCAAGTTTGCCAAAATTCTCAAATATTACAAGAAAGGCTTCCTTGTAAGCTACTAAGTACCACTCAAGCTAATCCAAGAGAGCATGCAAAGGCTATTACCTTGAGAAGTTGTAAAGAAGTAGAGACTATAGAAGTAAAAAAGAAGGATGATGTAGAAAATGAACAAAATGATAAAACAATGGTGAAACCAGTAAAGAGGAAAGAAAAAGGTAAGGAAGTGGTAGTTGAAACTCAAGATCAAATCCAACCACGTGTTCTTTACCCACAAAGGTTAAAGAATTCAAAATTGGATAAGTAATTTAGGAAGTTTGTTGAAATGTTTAAAATGTTACATATTAACATCCCATTTGCAGAAGCCATAACACAAATGCTAAGCTATGCAAAATTTTTAAAGGACATTTTTCCAAGAAGAGAAAATTAGATGAATTTGAAACTGTTAAGCTAAATGAAGAATGTTCTGCGATCCAATTAAGGAAATTACCTCTTAACTAAAGGACCTTCGTAGTTTTACCATTCCTTGTGCTATAGGTAGCTTGCAAATAGATAGAGCACTTATAGATGTTGGTGCTAGTATTAATTTAATGCCCTTCTATATTTTCAAGAAATTAGGATTAGATGAACCAAAGCCCATAATAGTTTCATTGCAATTTGTAGATCGTTCAATTACTTATCCACATGGGATTATCGAGGATGTCTTAGTTAAGGTTCATAAGTTTATCTTTCCTATGGATTTCTTGGTGTTAAATGTGGAAGAAACCACTAAGGTTCTTATCGTTCTTGGAAGGCTATTTATGTCCACAAAAAGGGCATGAATTAATGTGTATGGAGGTAAATTAATTTTGAGATTCTAGGAAGAAGAAATCAAGTTTGATATGACTAAAGCCATGCAGCATCCAATGGATAATGAATTTTGCAATTTTATAAGAGTCCAACATTGTTTAAGTGATCCTTCATTTGAGTTGTATTTAGATTCCTGGCAAAAAGTATTGATACATTCTCAATCCATAGATCCAAATGACAATGAAGTAGTTGAACTTTTAGAAGCTTAGAGGCAACGAAGCTCTCTTTAGGATAGCATCCTTTGAAGAGATTTGAAACTTTGGAGAGGCCTATTAAGCCTTTACAAAGCCGTCAATAGAAGAGTCACCTGAGTTAGAACTAAATCCTCTTCTTGCTCATCTAAAGTACGCCTTTCTAAATTCCCCCATCATAATTGCCAGTGATTATTTCATCATTTTTAGATGATAGCATGGAAGACAAGTTATTAAAGGTATTGAGAGAGCATATTAAGGCTATAGATTGGACAATTTTTGATATTAAGGGATTGAAGCCTTCCATTTGCATACATAAGATCTTTATAGAAGAGGGTAGTAAGTCTTTTATTTAACCGTGGTGTAGGTTAAACCTAAATATGAAGGAAGTTAAGAATGAAGTGATAAAATTGCTAGAAGCAAGGATAATTTATCTAATATTTAATTCACCTAGGGTTAGCTAAATGAAAATAGTGCCAAAAAAGGGAGGCATTACAATGATTCAAAATGAGCAAAAAAAGTAAATAGCAATTAGGAAGGTCACTGGTTGGCGTATGTGTATTGACTATCAAAAATTGAATGACACCGCTAGAAAAGACCATTTCCCTCTTCCTTTTCTTGATCAAATTATAGAGAGATTGGAGGGGCACAATTTTCATTGTGCACTAGATGGGTATAGTGGATATTTATAGATTCCAGTTACCTCGAAAGATCGAGAAAAAAAAAACTTTTACTTGTCCTTCTGGCACATTTATGTATAGGCATATGTCTTTTGGGTTATACAATGGCTATGTCACTTTCCAACGTTGCATGATAGCCATTTTTCTAATATGACTAAGTTGTGCTTTGAAGTTTTTATGGATGATTTTTTAGTATTTGGAATGTTTTTTTATTCTTGTCTGGAAAATCTTGATATGGTGCTTCAGAGGTACGAAGAGACGAATTTGGTTCTAAATTGTGAAAAATGTCACTTCATGGTGCAAGAATGTATAGTACTGGGCCATAAGATATCCAGTAAGGGTATAGAAGTATATCTAGTAAAGATAGAGGTCATTGCTTAACTCCTACGTCTGAATTCAATTAGAGCAATTAGAATTTTTTTGGATCATGCTGGATTTTACAGAGGTTTATAAAGGATTTTTCTAAGATCTCTAAGCCCGTTACTAATCTTTTGACTAAGGATGTAACGTTTAATTTTGATGAGAGTATATGCCCTCTTTCGAGCTTTTGAAGTCTAAGTTTACAAGCGCACCAATCTTAGTCTCACTAGATTGGTCTCTACCTTTTGAATTAATATGTGATGTAAGCGATTGTTCCATTGGTGCAGTTGCTAGGCAAAAAAAGGATAAAATATTTCATCCTATTTATTATGCAAGTAGGACATTAAACGATGCCCAAAAGAACTATACCATGGCTGAGAAGGAAATGTTTGCTGTTATCTTTGCATTTGACAAAAAAATTTTATTTGGTTTTGTCAAAGGTAATAGTATACATTGATCATGCAACATTAAAGTATTTAATAATCAAACCTGATGCAAAGCCGAGGTTGATCAAATAGGTTTTATTACTGTAAGAATTTGATATCACAATCAAAGAAAAAAAGATACTGAGAATTTTGTAGCTGATCATTTATCAAGATTTACTAAGGAAGTTATGGAAAAAGGTGCTGAAAATAACATTAAGGAAATGTTTCCTAAGGAGCATCTATTAGCAATTACGGATGACTTTCCATGATATGTTGATTACTCAATTATCTAGTTGGAAAGATTATTCCTTGTGATTTTTCTTATTAGCAACGAAGTAAGTTTCTTTCTGATATAAAGAAATTTCTTTGGCATGATCCATTCTTATACAAGATAAGTAGTGATGGAATTATAAGAAGATTCATGCCTAATGATGAAGTGCTTCCTATTTTAACTCACTGTCATTCAAGGGAAGTTGGAGGACACTTCGGGCCAGCTAAAACTACACATAAGGTTTTAGAATTAGGATTCTATTGGCCCACATTATTTAAGGATGCATTTAACTTTGTAAAATCTTGTGATTAATGCTCAAGAATGGGAAACATTTCTAGAAGATAAGAAATTCCATTAAATAACATTTTGGTCAACAAGATTTTCAATGTCTGGGGCATTGATTGTATGGGTCCACTCCTTAAATCATTTTCCAATCAATATATTCTAGTTGTAGTTAATTATGTGAGTAAATGGATGGAAGCAGTTTCCTTACCCACGAATGATGTCTGAGGGGTGGTTAAATTCCTCAAGAAGAATATTTTTACAAGATTTGGTACACCTCGAGCTATAATTGGTGATGGAGGATTGCACTTTTGTAATCGAAAATTTGAATCCCTCCTATCTAAATATGGTGTTAACCATAAAGTTGCCACCCCTTATCATCCGTAAAAAAGAAATCAAGTGGAAGTTTCTAATCGAGTAATTAAAAAAATCTTAGAAAATATAGTAAATGCATCTAGAAAGGATTGGTCTTTGGAATTAGAAGATACATTATGGGCATATCGTACTACTTTTAAGATTCCCATTGGTATGTCTCCATATCCCTTAGTGTATAGAATTAGAGCATAAGGCATTTTAGTCAATAAATTTCTTTAATTTTAATGCAAAGCAAGTTGGTGAACAAAGGTTATTGCAATTAAATGAATTAGATGAATTTCTTCTTAATGCCTATGAAAATTCCAAATTATATACAGAACGAATAAAGAAATGGCATGATTGAAATATTGTTCCTCGTGACTTTCAAATTGGCGATAAGGTACTGGTTTATAACTCTCATTTAAAACTCTTTCCTAGTAAGTGGTCCAAATGGACTGGCCATTATGATGTGCTTAACGTTTATCCTTATGATATGATTGAAGTATCAAATGGACAATCATCCTTTAAAGTCAATGGTCAAAGGGCCAAACTTTATGTACCTAATTGGGTCAATGACCAATTTGAGATTCTTACTCTTTCTGACCCCTAGATTGTTTAATTTATGAATTTTATTAAGTTAGATTGTTTGAGTTCTTTCTTTTTAGTGTTTTTAGTTTTTCTTTCTTTCTTTTTCAAGGTTGTTTTAGTTAGATTATTTTTTTGTTTTTTTTTGTTCTTTGTTTTAGCTCTAGTATTTTGATTTTTTATTTAATTCTATCTTCTTTTTAGTCTTCCTTTGATTTTCTTTTACTTGTTTTAAGTTGTTTAAGCGTCTTTGTTTGAAAGCCTTACTAGTTCAATTGCTTTAGTTTTTCATTTAAAGCTTTTCCTTTTCTTTCTCTTTTATCTTAGGTTTTGTTATGTTCTTATGTAAAAATTCAGTTTCTAGTCTTGTTAAGTCTCTTTTTAGTTGTTTTAAATGTTTAAGTTGTTTTGAATTTATTCCTTAGCTCTTGTTTATGCCTTTTTAGTTTTTGGTTTTCTTTTAAAGCCTCTGCGTAGCTAACTCTTTTGTGCTAAAATTTGATATTTTCTTGGCTAGATTTTAAGTCATTTAGCTGGGAAATCATTTAATCTTTGTATGGTATTAATTTGGGGACATTTAGACATAAATTAGAGCTAAAAATTTGTGCTGGAGCTCATTTTCAGGAGTAAAACGTGACCCTTAAATGGTGGACTATTTTTCTAGAACCCATCGTTCTGCTTTCTGCAGAGTTAAATGGCGATAGTAAAACGGTGCCATTTTAATTTTCATAGGTCACCTTTTTAGTATCACAAAGGCCATAAATGACACAGTTTTCGTTTGAACGTTGTAAACTCTCTTCTCCTCCTCTTTCTAGGCGAAACTCATCCCTTTTTCACCAAATCCACCATTTCTCACTCATTTCTTTACCAAATTAGATGATTTAGGAGTCAAAATCTCAGAAATTCCAAGCTCTACTTGATTCTGAGTTTATTTCATGGATTAATCACCTGTTTCTACCCCGAAATCATGCTTTTTGGTTCGAAGGTATTGTTCATATGACTTTTATTTTTGAATTTTGGTGATGATTTGGCATTGTCTTAACATAATTTTGGTACTATTGGATTCCTTATAGTATTTTCTATATTTTGGTACCATTTTTATGTTATATTCTTTCCGTAAAAATTTGGCCATTTTTTTTACTAGAGCCTTTTTGGTCTTTTCACACGAGCCATACTTCTTAGCTTGAATTAAGGTTTTTATTAGTTAATTTAGACCTACCATTGATTCATATACGTTTATGCGGCCTAATCTTGGTCCATTAGCCAATGTTGTTGTAATATTCACCGTTTTTCGCATAATTTAGAGTTCTTTACTCAGTTTATGCTTAATTTTGGTGTTTGATTTGCTTTCTTTAAGTTCGCCATGCGTCCTAAACAGTTTTAGGGTACTTCTAATTCAAGAAAGAGGGTTGATTGAGATGTTTCTCACCTTAGGAGCTGAGAGAATGTGGATTGGTATGACACCTATTTACCAAAAAAATTCCTCGATGAGAAATCTCTAGCCCATGCTTTGGATGTTGAATTTTAGGTCAGTGTCGTATTTCGTATATTGGAATGGGATCCTGTTTTAATTTTTGTTGGCCCATATTATCCTATCCGCATATGGGAATTTTAGGCTAATATGGAAGAGAAGGATGCTGAAGACCTTCTTGATATCTAGTATATTATCGGAGAAGTGCCTATTGATAAGATTGAAATTTATTAATTTTTTATATGCTTTTTAATGTCATTTCAATCTTATTTTATTGTTTAAATATTTAATTTGTGTTATAATTTGTTTAATGACTTATTTATTTCTTTAGCACAAATTTTAGGTCAAAACATGATGAATTTAAATTAAATTGAGCAAAAGTCAAAATAATATTAATTTGAAAAAAAAAGAAAAAAAAAGGTTAAAAGCAAGCTGCAAAACGCAGCTTGCTTGATCGTTTCGCAGGAAGGAAAACGATGCGCAGCGCACATGCGGGAATACAAGAAGGGAGGCTGAATTAATTTGTATATATGCGCGACTCCCTAGGTCTTTGAAATAGACAGCAACTGGCGGCTGGCGGCTGGCGGCTGAGAGGGTCCGGGTGAGCAGGAGGCGCATGAAGGTGGAACAAGCAGAGAAGTGGAGAGGTGAACACTGAACAGGTGAGTGAGGGCTGCTGTCGGGATTGTAGCTGTTCATGTGCTTTTGGAGGCTAGCGGCTTGGCAGCTTGGCTTCAGGAGTGGACCACCAAAGGCAGAAGTGGGACGCACTCACCAGCTGCTGGACGACTCGCACCACCCAGACGCCAAAGCACGCACAAGCCTGCACCAGCTGCGCCAGGAGACTACACCAGAGCGAACCAAGCGAAGCACCAACGCACCAGACCAGCGGCATGGACCATTGACGCACACCTGTGAGAGAAGGGCGCACCAGACCTGCATTGGACCAAGAGAGTTGCTGCACTTTTAAGTTTAATTGCAATTAATTCATACATGGTTTTAATTCTGAAAATTCGGTTGATTTATTTTTTCTTGGGTATTTTATTTATACTGTTTTAGTTTTTGTCTGTTTATGTTAATTTGTTTGTTTTTGTAATTTTTGCTTTGTTTTATTTTATAGTCAAACTCTAGTTATTAACTAGTTTGTATTTAATTTTAATTATGAAATTTTCATTTAAACTCTTATTTTAAGTTTTGTTCAATTAGGTTTTAGTTAATTAAATAATAGTTTAAGTTATGTGCGTTTGCATTAATTTAAAAGCTAATTTGTGTTTTATCTTTATTATTTTTATTTTCTTTTTGGTTTTTGTTTTCCTTTAATTAATTATGCTTAATGTTTGTTTAATTTTTGTTTTTCTTAATTTAATTATGCTTAGTTAGTTTAATTTTGGGTTGGAGGATATTAATGGGATTTTAGCTTAATAATTGTGAGAATTGATTAGGAATTAATTTAA